>JAEMBS010000034.1:138347-176933 GCA_018467065.1 Ephestia elutella | reverse complement strand
TATTTAATTCTTTTTATTTTGTAAATTATTTTTAAATTCGTCTGTTAAAGTTAATTTCCTGGCAACTTGATTTTCTTGTATTTATTTACATTATTACAAAAGTAAATAATACTTTTGTTAAGGCACCATTTCCATATTTCTTATAGTTTAGCTGTTCTTTTAAGGTGAAAGCCAAGCTTTGGCTTTGTCCATACATTTTGTTCTACAGCAATGCTCTAGAAAACTTCGTTAATGATTCTCATAATAAAATCGAATTTCAATTCTTATGAAGTAATTGTGCTTCCTCATGTTGAATTTAACAAAAGTAATGTATAATAATTTACGAGAAAAACGGCATTTAAAATACGACAAAAATTGAGAATTCTTGTTGATGTGTGCGTAATATTTTGTGACATTTAGGGGCGACGTCTAGCAGATTTATTACACACTACTGACTACTACTATTTATATAAAAGCACTTTGAGACCTAAATGCATGCTACCTCGATGTTGCTTGCCTTGACAGCGCCATCGGCTGTTCGTGAAAAACAAAAGAAAATCATGAAATGCTAAAAAATTATAAAATAGCAAGTTTCAATATTAAATTCAATTTAGGGTTCAATCATATTTTTATGAAAGATTTTTTATGGTGAAATTTAAATTTGATTATTGGGACTTTTGGATATAAACACAGGCTATCTATCCAGGCTATCCAGGACCTATCCCTGGAAATCTGGACTTTATGTCTTCAAATTTCTTCATTCCCACACGTCTTCAAATTCATATGTAGGAGATGATCTCATGGACATCTGGAAATGAAGACCTGGGCATGTGGAGCTGAAGACCTGGACATCACCAGGTGATGTCCAGGTCTTCATTTCCAGATGTTCATGAGATCATCTCCTAAAGCTTTGGTCTTCATATTCAGCTGTCCAGCATTTCATATGCACATGACCAGACACCCAGGTCTTCACATCCAGATGTCAAGATGTCATATTCAGTTATCCCTGTCTTCATATCCAAAAGTCCCAGTTATCAAATTTAAATTTCACCATTAAAAAAAAACATAAAAATTCGTACTGAACCCTAGATTTATTATTACAAGCTTGCCATTACGTATATGACTGAATTGGAAATATTTGTGCAAATTCATCTCAGACAGAAATCCAGCCAGCTCGCTTGCGTGTAGTTGCCGTTCTGTGCGAGGTGAAAAGATGGCAACGCTGCTTTTTTGTTAACCCAAAACATTGACGTATGATAAAACAACAAAAGATATTTCTTTCTATCAATATGAGTTCGTTCTGAAACTAAAACAATTTATTTTGCAAATACATTTATCAAAAATAAATTATAGTAGGTCTAGGTAGGTATTATACAAGTATTCATTAACAAAAAAGAAAGTATAGTAATTTGTGCATACATTTATATTTAGTATTAAAGTAAACAAATATTACTGATAAATTATTTTTTAGTTTTTAGTTTGAATTTCACAACATATTTTCTGAACGTCTAATTTAATCCTATAACTTCTAGGGCACGAATTATCGATATTTTGAAGTATCGATAGGTATTGAAGCTCTGTGATTTATTTTAATTATTTTTTTTCCGATTTTCTTCATTTTATTTAAATAAGTGCTTATTACTTTCATGATTTAAATACATTTCATTGTGTGATTAAGTATGTATTGACCGTTGGCAGTGCGGAAGCTAATCGATCAGTTTCGGATAATTTTATTTTATATTATTAACAAATTATCAATTAAAATGTAACTAAAGGTACCTGTGTATTACTTTCGTCACTTTATGCATAAAATACGCATTTATTATTTGCAGATTTATTTTTGCATATTTAAAAACGATATTAATAATTTATATCAATAATAAAAGATATCGATATTCGTGGTGGTATCGATATCGGTCTACACTACATAAGTACATATCTATCTATCTCGGACGACGCCGTCGCGCCGCGCCGTGTTGTATTGTTGTATGGAAGTTTCTTTTTTTGCAATAGATTTTTTCAGCTAGGTGTGTTACGTTACGTACGTACGTTATTATTTATTGATAATATTAAAGAATATTGGCTACTAGATCTGATAGGAAGAGATATCAGAGGCATGTAGGTATATTTTGGCCCACCAAAGACTAGGAAGCGAGTGCTTGGAGATTTGAAACGATATACAGATTTGACGCAAGTAAGTTAAAGTCTTATTGAATAATACATTAAAAATGCAAAGACATAAATATATCACACACGTATATATCACCGCATTGTAAAAGAATTAAAGTTTGGCATTTATTTATTGAAACTGTTAGTAGATACTTATTATCACAATTTGTTCCAGGGACAATAATTATGTGGCAGGAAATGCACAGCACAAGTGTTTCTTTATACAATAATTCTGTAATACAAATACAAAAACTGTAACGGAGGTTTGTCGTGATGAAGAATGTATCATCATCATCCATCGTTCCAAGCAATGAAGGAGTCATCGTGCACAGAATAACGACTGCAATATTTAACAATTTATGTGGGAAAGGAATAACTATAATCTTTTTTTGTTTTCTTTAATAAATGAAAGTTCGGAAAAGATCATTTCATTACTAAAAATAAAAGTCAAATATGTGTAGGTATAGCATTGTTTTATTAAAAAAAAATATAAACCTAGTCATACAATGCAATAGGCAAAAGTACATTATGACCATGACGTCTGCGGTGATATTTCCTGCTACCAGTCATGGTATCAAGTTAGATTGATTTGAGAAAATGGGTGTTCGAACTATTGATAGATTTGTGTTGGGAATCTAAGAGTGGTGAAATTCAAACTGCTGAAACTATTGGTAGATAGGTATTTGCATTATGTTGTTCGTGAACTAATTAAATTACAGTTTATTACTAATTATGATTTTGCACTATTGAACTTGAAGTTCTTCTTCTTGTAGTGCCTCTCCGTTACTGGAGGCGGCCGTCAGTTTCGCAAACTCTTCTCTGTTCGCCGCTATGCAAAACGGCTCCTCAACCCTGGTGACTCCGGTCCACTCGCGTATATTACTCAGCCATGATTTTTTGTGTCTTTCAGCACGTATCTTGCCTTCTATTTTGCCCATCATAATAAGTTGAAGCAGCTGATATCTGTCGTGTCGTAAAACGTGTCCCAAATATTTAACTTTGCGCTTTTTGACAGTTTGCAACAACAGTCTAGGCATTGCAACGCTGGAGAACTTTTTCGTTGCTGACTTTTCTGAGTCGAATTGATACGAACTTGAACTATATAGGTATTAATTCTCATAAATATATTTGTTTGCTTTCTTACAAAACATGACAATGACAAGAAGAAATTATAGGTTATTTTTTCGCTCTTTGTTTTTCTTTTAAATTTATTTTTCTTTTTTCTTATGCTGCCAGCCAGTCCGATTGGCATTATTGTAGTTAGACACTCTTTTTAAATAAGTGCCATCTAGTAGCGTATTTTTAAATTTATAACAATGCTTTGCGCCATATTTAATGTCATTTTGAAAGCTCTCGTCGTAGTGTGAGTGAGTGTAGAGATACGAAGATTCATGGCAGATTCTATTCTAAAGCTTTTTTTTTCATTATGTTGACTGAAATAAAATCGTAGGCCATAAAATAAATAAAAGAGTATGTTTCCCGCTCGCCAATTCAAAATGTTTGCCTATAAGTACTGCAACAACGCAACAAAAAATAAAAACGGAAAATGTTGCTATCAACGCCATCCAGCGGAAATTGTTTAATGAACAGCCCTTCGCTTTATCCTTAAGGTTCTTCATCAGGTGTTCAAGTTTTCAAAATAAATTATAGCCTAAATGTTGCCTAAGCTTAATAGCTATACAACAAAAAAAGTTTCATTCCATAGAAGAAAAACATGAATGTATGAAGGAGATGGCAAATGGCATGACTACTATTTAAATAATGTTATATTAAGAACACCATTTGACTATTCTTAGTGATGACGTCATTGTCATTTTTAATTATATGAATATATCGGCAAAAATATCTTATTTAAATTTTAATTAAGTATTTTATTACTTATATAGATTAATTAGAATTCTCTTGAAGAAGGATAACATTTTCTTTACAAGAATTACTTAGATAAGTTATTCTTTCGTTAAAGGCAAATTGTTTTAACAGGCCCAAATATTTAGCAAAAAAAATTTTTTTTTTTTGTATTTTTTAGAATTATTGGCTTCTTGTGAATGAACTAACTCATTAAACTGTTTATTTTTATAATTTTAAAACGAAAGTTGAAAAAAAATTAAAAAAAATTTAAGTGGTGATTTGTTCATAAAAAATGCCATATAACATACCATTAAAGGCACTAATGACGGGACACATTGTATAATTTAGTCTGGTGAAACTGTTACAAGAACCTCGTTAAATATACACTTATGAAGGTACAATGGGCCTGGCTGGGCATAGAAAATTATACCGCACCAATGTTTTTCAGTATTTTACGTTTGAATATACATTGCGGTTGTCGTAAAGAATAGGTATCAATTTCGGGAATTTTACTGTCAGTTAGAATAAATTCGTGATACTTGTGTAAAGTAACAAATTAAGTCATTTTAACGACATTTGGTAGAGAGTTTGTATTACATTGTCGATTCTGGTGTTCTATTTTTACTTTAACAATTAAATGATCTGTAGAAATGTAACAAAAAATTATTAAATTAATATAAAATGAATGAAGTAATAAAAATGATGTCCTGACAGTCAGTAAGCGTTTAGAACTAATAAGGCAAAAAACATTTTTAACCTGCTCATCCAGAAACTCTTCACCACCTGCAAATATATTGTCATCTTCAGAAGATGTTTTCCTTTCTTTCGATGAAGCTAAACATTGTATTTGATTGTGGACTTATCTATAATCACACTAATGAGACACACACACAAAACACATTCGATTTGACATTGAGAAGACAAGTTTGTTTTGTTTTGATTTCGCGATGAAGCGCCAATCATAAAGTTTTTACAGAGTAAGTTTTATGTTTTATTATATTATAAATTATTGTTAGTCTCAACACAACATAAATATGATGTATGTCCTACTGCTGAGACGGATCTGTGTTCATTCGAAGAGAATTTGCATTAGGTAAAATGATTGTTTGTAAACTAAGTTGACATACGTACCACTTGACGGAAAACGGTTACCATAGCCTAAACTGCGTTAGTCATAGTGCAACATCTGTTTGCTATAAAGCATGCTCGGTCATTATTTGTTTTTTAATGTTTTCATAGGTAAATACATGATCACAGGAAGGGTGTTGCAAGTTTATAGCAAACAAAGTAAGAAAACCAGTAATCTTAAATAACATTATCACTAATATAGAATAGGATCAAGTTATGGAATGGTAGATCAATGTTGTCAAATTAAATTCAAACTAAATAATTGTCAAAACATTGTCATTTCCTTCTCAAAGACTTACTTAGTTAGACCAATGGGAACATTCATGGATGCGAAGATTTGGATGGGTATTATTACTCAATCACGCGAATAAATGGAATAGGGTTAGAGTAATGTTGCATAGGGGAATAGAAGGGTTCCTTTTATCCTGAAATTCCTAAGGAAACAGAGCTAGAAAGAAACCTAACAAGTACGAGCCAGATTCATGAATCGCGAAAACTGCAACCTTTTAAAAATATATAGCTTGGAACCCCAAACAATATCTCGATGTTCGGAACCCCTTTAAAAAAAAAGTTTTTTGTTAGTAATATTATCTCCATAGTCCTTGTCTACTGTTTCTATGCTACAATTTTTTATAGTCCTTAGAAATAACGCGGATTTTAGAGTGTCTTCCTTTAGTATACAGTCAGGCATTAGTGCCGTTACTACTAAAAATCTACTCGATAGTGATTTATGGCATAAAGGCAGGTGTGATAGGGGAAAATTTTATATTATAATATAGGTAAGTAGTAAGATTAGTAGGTATTGAACAACTCCACTATTAGTCATTTATATTTTGGAATAATTTCATAATGGGACGTATAGATATGGCTTACCAATATAAGCAGTGGACAAGAATGTGTGGTCTGGTATTACATTAATTATTTCGTCGTATTTTGAAAAGGAGTAAAACGAAAGCAAAAGGGTATTTTTAAAAAGTAGTCTTGTATTCGCAATGGCATAAGGCAACGCACTTCGATCAGATTGCGGACCTTCTTAAAACGGGAAATAATAGGAGCACCCATTTCTGCATTATTTTTTAGTATAAATTAGAAAGTACGTATACAAAACGTTGAAATTTTTTTACAAATTGTTGAAAAAATCTAGTAATGTTTCAAATATGCCTCACCGTTGGGCCTTTTAGTATATCTAGGGTAAGAGTAGACATTTGCATCAGTACATCTGAATAAATAAATACAACTAATATATGAATTTAGAGGTATTCCTCGAAACGCAACCATTTGGAACCGCACCTTTCGAACCGCAACTTTTTTATTCCTCGAAACGCAACTGAAAGAATGCGCTTCGAGGAGGACTTAAATTTATTAAAATTTCATTCCTCGAAACGCACCTATGATAAAATTAAATTAGTATGAAACTATCGATATCGATTAAAAGGCGTCATCATAGATAATAATATTTTTTAACTATAATTACCTGTTCTAGTTATCTAGAACAGGAAAATAAACCATCTGTGATTTTTTATTATATTTAGTTTGGTGAGGTTTTCAATACCTACACAATTAGTTTTAAGATTTATTAATGTGATTGATTACAAATCAGACTGATTTACTTAGTAGCTTTTTAAACCATACCTTAAAATATGTAACTATTAAGCAATGACTTTTAAGATAATTATGCAAACTGTATTTTTTTTTGTAATATTAATATTAATATATTACTAACTTTTTAATGATCTTACACTACTAGTGATATGATTTTTACATGTGATTACAAACTAGACTAATTTAAAAGCTTTTTTAATAACTTACCTTAAAATATCTTAATATTAAGTCATGATTATGTATAGATACCATTTAAAATATGTGTTTTTTTATGATAGATAATAATAATTTTTAATTATTATCGGATTTATACCTGTTCTAGTTATTATAAATCTGTTTTTAATGAAAAAAATACATGTATACAACAGTATTTACGATAACACCACACAAAATGACATTGTAATTATGGTCTTGCTCTAGCGTGATTATTATACGTATGTTCTTTATATCCATGAGTTTTATTTTTTAATATCCTTTATGTATACACACACAATTTAGTGCGGTAAGCGAATATTTCTTTTTACTATCTAAAATAAAAATAATAAATCATCGATATCATTGATTACGTTTACTTTATGCTCTTCACTAGTTTTTAGTCATAGGTGCGGTTCGAAGAATAAAATTTTAATGTTTTTTAGTATTCCTCGGAGCGCAACTCGTTAGTTGCGTTTCGAGGATTAAAAAAATTGCGGTTGGCCAGGTGCGGTTCAAAATGGTTGCGCTTCGAGGAATACCTCGAATTTATTAGTTGGATAAAAAAATATAAGATACATATTGAACTTGAGATTTATTACCTATTACAACATTTGAAGCGAACAAATCCCTAAGATTTTCGTCATGTTTGAGATTTATTCCGCGAAACGATGAATTGCCTTCATCTGTTCGGCTACATAGATTATGCTAATCTCGCTCTTAGGGGTATTGACTGAGCAGTGATTTAGATGGATGGCGTTTTCTTTTGAACAAAGAGGACTTCGTTCGTGAGGTCTCCATCATGTCCGCCTTCCGGCATCCTAACATACTGACTTTGATAGGAGTTGTGTACAGAGGTAAGTTTTTAAGTTGGTGAAAATGTGAGATTTTTGTACTACACCTCATCGTATTGTATCGTATTCGTCTACTATTTAATTGGGTAATTAAATATTTAAATAATAATATTATTTATTTATTTCACCTGTAGTAAATGTACAAACATGTCACGACTATAAATCAAGACATAATAATCTAAATAAAAATATGCTATGAATTTTCATAAAGTACATATTGTATTGGATTTCATAAAGTGCCTATTGGGCTAAGTCGCAAACGGTCTCCAAGGTCTCTTACACAAAATTTCCCCCGTAAAAATCATATTATGTGGAATTTCACTTATGCAAAATATATATATGAAGTAAATTTATATACCCAACATACTACATATTTTATATAAAAATGTTACTCATTTTATAACAAAATCGCGTAATCCATCGTGACACAACTCTTTTTAGTAAAGCTCTTATAAAATATTACTTATCAAATATGAGCTAGCAGAAACAAAACGCATAAATTTATTAGATTTTGAGGGTATCTTAAAAATAAAACACAGTAGGTTGGTAGTTACTAATTAATACAAAGGAAGGTAATAATTTTGTTAGTCCCGTCATTTATAGAACAGAATAATAGTGTTGCATAGAGGAAGGAAATTATTGTATTTATAAATGAGAAAGAAAAATATACTTACCAATATTATCCTGGTCATGTACAGATACAGATAAAAAGTCTTTAAAGCATCCTAACTAATACTAATCCTAACTATTATAAATGAGAAAGTGAGTTCGTCTGTTTGTTCACGCTTTATCTACTGAACCAATCTTCCTGAAACACACACACATAGTTAAAAGTACTGAGAACGTCATAGGGTACCTTTCATCCCAGGAAAAAGCACTGTTCCCGTGGGAAATTCACGCGGGCGCGGCTAGTAATACATCACACATTGTTCAATCCCCCGCTGCCCACCGAGAAAATTAACTGCATAAACAACCTCCAATTATGTGTTTTGGACAAAATATACATAGAATTCGAAAAGCCCTGGTATCCCAAGCGGGCTTTTCACACAATTTTTATGGCGAGAGTGACTGACACTGACGTACGATTGTTTGACGTTGACGTTTGAGTAATATGGTAATGTCAAAGAAAAAATTGAACTTTTTGTACAAATAATTACTTGAACCGCAATGTCCAGAGTATTTACTATGGAAATTGCGATTTTTTGATTCTAGTAGACACAATTATGATGTACGATTCTTTTGAATTAAATGAATGTTTGTAAATTTTCAAATTCAAAATTGTTGTCTAATATGATTCTTCCTCGCCTCGTGATCACTGAGATTTTATTGCTTAGCCGTACCTACGAGATTTCTGACTTGTTGACAGTTGAAAACTAATTTTAAAATTAAGAATTAAATTATTCAAACATGAAATATCACTTTTGATTCATTTTAACATCGCGACTATACTACAAGTACCTAATAAATTCCCGCGGGTCACGGGATAACCAAATGGCTGAAACTTTGAGTACTGCAGTTAAGGTTACTACAGTTTGGAACACAAAAAGATTTTTCATCTAAGCGAAACTCACGCGGGTGAAGCCGCGGGCAACAGCTAGTGTAATAATATGTACTTAAGGATAAGTTGTGTGTTGGTGATGTTACTTCTGCATTATCATAACTACATTGTCTTGCATCCTTATCAGTATTATTTCGCACATAGATGCGAAGATGCTGTTACACCGACGCAGACGGTTTGCAAGTGTCATGCGAGCCTCGCTCCCCTCCGTCCAGCCCTCGGTGTTCGGGGTTTTGAGTTGACATTAGTAGGTCATCCATGTAGGGTGATGCTCAATAGATAGTATATTTACCTACTGACAATAATAAGAAAACTAAAATAGATATAATTTATAATTATTGTAATTTATATTTTTTCAAAAATGTATATCTCAGTAAATACAAGTGCAAAAAAAACTAAAGGAATGGGGTCGCTTTTTATATTTCCCTCTATGCAAAGAAAAAATAAATTTACACAGACAAAACACTTTCCTAAAGGAGAAAAGAGCAACTTTTGATTTAAGTTGCTCTTGAATACAAAACAATTAAATCGCCCTCAAACAACATAAAAACAATTAAACATCATATTGACTTACTCTAATCACGACCCCAAACTAACAAAATAATAACTACAATCTAATCAAATACTTACTAGACTAGTGTAGGATTAAAAATTAATTAATCTAGTGGATTTATTATCACGTTTTCTAACACGTATCACGTTACGAACATGGTACCCGTAATTTTTTATCGAGGTTTGTAAGATACTACCGAGGTTTTCACTCTAAGCCATCGATATGTGATTTTTGAATGGCATAGAAATTGTCTATTGTCATTGTCTTCACGAAAAGACAAAAGACGAAGCTCTTCCAATTTGTCAAAGCATATGAGAAAGGCAGATGTCCAGTAGAGGACTCTCATGGATGAGATGAGTTATAATAACCAAATGAAATGGGTACCTATAATGAGTTCCGACCACTTACTTGTATATAAAACGGGTGTTGGTGACCGGGTCGTATGTGGGCTGCATGTCAGCTGCCGGGTTGTTGAAGATCTTCAGAGCTTGGTTCACCACTTTCATTTGTTGCTTGCGAGGAGATTTTGTTATGACGTACTTGTTTATTTTCAACTAACTTTTGCCCGCGACTTCGCCTGCGTGTTACCATGAAAAATCATAATAATATACATAAAATATCCATATAATAATATTATATGTCCATAATTATGCTAGTCTTCTTTTAATTTGTTATATCAAACTGTATGTGTTTTGTAGCTGCAAATAAATATTTTTATCTATCTTTCAGTCGGTATGTTTGTATGCAAAAACTATGGAAAAAAAATTGGATGTGGACGAAGTCGCAGGCAGGCAAAAGCTAGCTCCAACATTGTCTACGCTTGACGTGCCATTGACCGTACCCAATGAGAAAACGCACTTTAATGAGTTACCTTGTCACATAAATAGTCATAAAATCATTGGCTAATATTGATTTTACAAAATTGCCTCGCTGGCGGCGCAAGCTCGGCCTTCGGCCTCGCTTGCCCCGGCTGGAGAGGGGCTCGGCCTCCGGCCTCGCCTCGCCTCTCGGATTCATATACGCAGCTCGGCCTGCGGCCTCGCTTGCCGCGGAACCTCGGCCTTCGGCCTCGGCTCCCCGGCTGGTGACTTGAGGTATGAGTTGTCATCATCACGTCATCCATGAATGGCTCGGCCTTCGGCCTCGCCCAATTCTTTTCGCACGAGACGGCACTCGGCCTTCGGCCTCCGGCCTCGCTTGCGCGGCAGGGGGGAGGCTCGGCCTTCGGCCTCGCTCCCCCCCCCAGCCCTCGATTTAAACGCAGCTCGGCCTTCGGCCTCGGCTCCCGATCGTGACTTGGCTGGCCCATACAAAACTCTTCGAAAAAAATTTCGAAAAAAAAAAAAAACCTGTCAGTTTGGGGGTCCCACGGTCTCAACATAAAAAATTGTCTATGACGGTAAAAGTCTACGAGTCCGTTTTCCCCCCCAAAATCCCCAATGAAGTTTGTATGAAAAAACAAAATTTAGTATGGAGAAAGCAACTACGTACCGAATCACGTCTATATTTCGTAATTTAGAAAGTATTTAATATGATTTATGCGTACAATACAAAACTACGTACCTTCCTACAACTCCATCTATCGTTAGTTCCACTTCGGAACTTCTGGTGGATGGACTCTCAAAATATATTCTCCTTTCTCGTAAAGTGGTAAAAAGTAATATCCATTATTGGGAGCGCATTCGGTCTTCTCTTTCAAACTTCCCGATTTTGTGTATCTGAAAACAGTAAAATTATAGTTTCCTTAACTACAAATGATATAGACAGTTAGTGATTTATTCACATAATAATATCCAACATATGAACGTCGCAATGTATATTAAATATCAAAATCCAATAATAATTTTTGAGGTTAACTTACAGTCCAATTTCAATTTTAGAAAAATCGAGACTAACGTGGCTTTTCACAAATCCTCCACATCCCTAAAATATCGTTTGCCTTGCATATTGATGTCGAAGAGAGAAAAATTACAAATAAAATTAATTTAAAATCGTAAGCGAACTCCCGCCCGCGTGAATATCCCACGGGAACAGTGATTTTCCCGGAATGAAAGGTACCCTATGACCTTGTCCGTACTTCTAACTATGTGTATGCAAAAATTTCAGGAAGATTGGTTTAGTAGATGAAGCATGAAGAGGTAACAAACAAACTAAATTCAGGAAACGAACATAATACAATAACGAAGTAGTCTATGTCACTCTCCTGACTTTGAACTACTATCTTCACACATAAAACCACATCAATTCCTTACTCTGTTTTAATGTGCAAGAAAAACAAACAAACACGGGCGGTTCGTTCGTTCGTTTATTCGGTCGGTCTCGGTCATCATCGGTGTCGCTTGCATATCGCGTTTTGCGTTTGCTCGTCATTCGTTTCGTTTTCCTAAAACCAGTTACTTTTTGTAACTGATACTGAATGTATGTAAATCGAAAAACAGTTCGTTCGTTTCAGTCCGAGTAACCAGGGGGTCGTCCACCATTGGGTTTTGACAGTTCAGGCACGTACTTCGTTTCACAGATGGATGGATACACACACGGAAATATGAATAAGAGTGGAAGTGTTACTTGATAAAATTAGTAAGTGAACCGTGGTCGCCAAACTCACACATTTAAGTTATAAATCATACACTACACTACAGATGAACAATGAGCTTTATTGGTCATTTTTATCTTATCAAAGTGTATTAAGTCAATGCGACTATATCGGACAAACAAGTACCTTAAGTCTTCGACATATGGCTTAATTTGTACTGTACAAGAACGTACATAAGACGTTTTAAAGTCCAACGTCGACTGAAGAAAAAATTCCGCCACTCGACAATAGATGGCGTTTCAAAACTTTTGAGCAACTATGACCCATAAATCAAAGAGAATAGGGTTTAAATTAGCGTCAAATGAAAGTATTCCTAGTGTTACTCGATTAGTGCAGTAGCGGATTGATTATTGCAACACAATATCGATATCGATAAGATCAAATTTTCATACAAACTCAGAATAATAAAATAGATTTTCTTTCTTCTATATTGTTTCGCGGATTTATAGTGTTATTATTTTAATCAAAAATTAACGTAATATTTTGTTATAAAAAAAAAAGTGTGTCGAAATCAAGAAATTATTTTCCTCGAAATGCTCGGAACATATAGTACTAAATTAGTTGTCATCCAAACAACTCTGCCAGTTGCATCTATCCATTTTTCTTTAAAATCAGGATCTTTGGGAAACCTTAAAATTAATATTTCATACAATGTAAACAAAATATATCGATAAAATCCAAAACATTACCTTACTAGGTACATCACTAATCGAGTAGCATAGACGTTTCGGGAAGAACAGAGGAGCACGCGTTAATGACAAAATCGACCTTATATAAATGACATTAAGGTAACTTTTTAACAAATAATATTTTAAAGTTTTTATTATCATTATTGAACTTTTATTTTAAAAGAAAAACAAACGAAATATTACTCACCTGTGGTACGAAACACCTCCATTTTTAAGATTAATTTAGCTACTGTTATTTTTTCACTCTAAAATAGAACAAAATGGCATTTTGACGAGGGAATTTCGACGAGAATTCAATGTCACGAACAAACTACTCAGCGCGAAGTCAGAACACAACTAGAATGACGAGCCGTGTTTGTTAGCAATGCATTGCTTACTTGTGGCGACCGCGCCACGCCTACTTAACACTTCCACTCTTATTCATATTTCCGTGGACACACACCATGTACACATACAATGATTAGATGTGTGTGTATCCGTCCACACACACTATTATAAAAAAACATTTGGAATGTATAGACAATACAAAAAAAAATATATTGGCAAACTGTGTAGGGATTGCATGAGTAATTAACCGGCATTTGCCGATAAGCTCAATTTTTAGAGAAATATGTTAAAATTTTAAGATAGGTACCTACATTATCATTTCCTGAAGTCCGGGGTAATCTGTGTATATGATTCAAGTAAAATTAAATTATAATTTTGCTTTATGAAATCTTTTGCCGCAATATGGCTTTATGAGAATAGTTTTATATGCCGAGTGAAATATGAAATTGTATATTTAAGTGATTCCCTATTCAGATTTACCAGAAATTGAGGGAGTTAATTTGAGAATGTTCGATTCGGGTTATCGTGAGGTATCTTTCGTTTAAACTCACATCGTTTTTTCAGATTAGATAAAATATTGAATATGTGCTTTTTTTTTCAAAAACAAGTACAATTTTATTACCAAAAAAAGTTTGTGAAAATAATTACATTTTTTTATTTTTTTATTTATTGCGACTAGAAAGTCGCGGTTTGCCGTGTTGACCGCTATACCACAACAATTTGTATAAAATGTTCTGTGTTACCTATTTATGAATTGTACATACTCATTATTATTCAATACTAAGGGGTAAATATTAACAGCTGGCAACAGTGAAGGTGTCAAGAGTCAATCCATCAAAAATATGTCAAGAAAACTAAAATAAAATGATAAAGTAGGTTCCTACCAAAGAAGTTTTATACATTTTATAGGTATCTATCATAGAGCAACACAGACTAAACGCGAAAGTCCTTGTATAGTATCAACCATGGAACGAATAAGAATGTATCTAACTCTAACTCCACAGAAATAAAAATATCTACAACAATTTTTAAGCTTTTCACAAACAATTATAAATATAACAATCAATATAATCAATGTAGGTACATAAAGATCAAAAGAAGAGTTACAAAATGACTATGCGCGTTTTCTACCACAGATTTTTTTTCTACATAATATCATAGATAATGTGCGATACTATACTTCGAGCAACAAGGACTTCCGCAGGCGGGAATCCGGGTATCCATAAAGTTATTATATTGTACCCCCATGGGTAACATAATTAGTTATACAATACCAGTAATATTCATATATTAGTTATAAAATACCTAGCGGTCACAGAAATATTTATTTTTTAGATAAAGTACTCTTTATTTAATAATTTAAGTCTGTGCTACCCACAGAAATATATATAAAAAAAAATTGTTTCTGTGGTGCTACCGGTATAATAAGTTTATGGTTGTCTGCTTTTTGTAAAAAGAAAATACTCTATTGAAAATTCTAGTTTGGAGAGATTGCAACCGGTATTTATCGTTAAAGACTTTGATTCGTGAAATATTCATGGCTGGAAATAAAATATCATCTACAAAAAAATACATTAAATTTTCAAGGAAGACACAATGATGTTTACCCTAAATTTCAGGAAAAGCGCAAAATTATTGTATAAATGTCCCCAAGTCCGAAAAATATAAATCCAATTTTTTATAAACATTTTTCGCTGCTGCCCGGTAACACTTTTATTGAATTTTGCATTCTATGTACTCTAACAGTTTTTTTTTTCTTCTAACTAGCTTATCTAACTTTTAACTAATATTATAAATGCGAAAAGTTAATTTGTTTATTTGTTTGTTACCTCTTTACGCTTTATTTACCTGACCAATTTTCCTGAAACTTCGCATACATATAGTTAGAAGACCGGTAGGACCAGAAAGACATGGTACCTTTCATCCTGGGAGCACTGTTCCCGTGGGAAATTCACGCAGGCGAAGCCGCGGGCAAAAGCTAGTAAATTATAAATGCCAAAAAAAGCAAGTAATATTTATTTGAATTATATTATATACTAGCTTTTGTACGCCGCTTCGCCCGCGTGATTTCCCACGGGAACAGTGCTTTTTCCCGGAACGAAAGGTACCATATATCCTTCTTAGATTTTCGAACTATGTGTACCTATGCGATATTTCAGGAAGATTGGTTCAGTAGATAAAGCTTGAAGAGGTAACAAACAAACAAATAATTAACAAACAAACTCACTTTCGCATTTATAATATTAGTTAGGATAGGATTAGGATTAGTTAGGATTTAGGAAGGTACGTAGTATTGGATTAGTATATTCTCTGGACAAAATTGACAAACCTACAACTTATTTCATTTGTAATGCTTGGTAATTTTTTTAAAAAGGTTGCCACATTTGACTGACGTGATTTGACCACAGACATAAAATACTCTAAAATAAAATATATCCAAGCTTGATAATATGTCATAAAATACATTTAACCCAAAACATTTTCAAGTAGCAAAATATGTTAATGTAATTGGTTATTTACCTACATTTTACCTAGTACATTTATAAAAGATAAAAATAAACAAATATAGCTCTATTTCAAGGTGGAATGCACAGATGGAATCAAAAGCTCGATGTAACATTAAACCATTGCTTGATTCATAAAATTACAAGATTCAAGAACTGATTTATCTCCTAATTATGGTCTAAAAAGAGAAGGAAAAGGCTTTGACTATTCTGCGTAACAAGAGATGTATACACTCATACCTATTTACTGTATATATACATCATGTTTTTAATAAATAAATATATGTAAAATATGACTTGTTATTTATTTAAGAAACCTACTATGTAACTATGATAAAAGTACAAAATATTGTGCATTGAAAGCAAATGCCTTTCCTACGATAATATTTGATTTATTATATTCTTTCTGTGTAGTGATCAAGATTATGGATCAGCCACTTGTTAGGCACTATAGGCTATTTTATTTAAATTATGTACTTTCTCCACGCATTATTATAGTCAGGCGCTAGAAAGTGCTACTAGATTGACAAAAGCTTGAGAACAATGCCTTTATTTATTGATATTCTATATAAAGTACTCTCATATAGAAATCAGATATATAGTACTAATTGCATGCATCTGAGATGCTCAAAAATCTAAAAATAGATATTCTATAACGTCTAATAACGTACCTAACTCAATGATATAAACATATTAGACGTGACGTATTAGTTGGCTGTTCTCGATTACATACAATATTTTTCAATTTAGTAATTGAAACAACCAATCATAGGCCAAGAATGAAGGTTCGTTTGCTGCACGTAGTTGCTCCGCGCTATCTTGAGCTGACGGAAAAATATCATTGAAAGTGCTCGCTTTTCCGTATCTTTCGTTGTCAAAAGCAAATGACAAGCTGTCGAAAAATGCAGTTGTGTGTGTAAAATTTTCTGAGATTCCTGTGATTGGATGATCGACGATCGTTCGGAGTGGTGTGTAACTGTCTAATCGACCCGTGAGTTGAGGTTGGATGCGGTTTTGTGCTTGTGTGTATTCGGTAGGAATACACACAAGCACAAATCACGTGGTTTCACGTGTCACGTCCAGCACGTTAGGCACTTGGGAGACGACCTTCTGTTACAAAAGCGTATGTAAAAAAAACGCCTTATTATTATTGTTTATTTTCACAATCATGCCATGACCAGTGGGCGCTTTTGTCAAATACTACAGAGTTTAGAGTTAAGTCAAAATTTTGCTATTGTTTATTACTCATCCACCCTAGTGTTGAAAGTCCGGCTCAAGGAGTATTTATTTTCCTCTATGGTCGAACTTCATACTCGTAGGCTTTGTGACATGTAAGGCAGTTGTCTTGTTCTATCATTTTTTTAAATTCATTTATTTTGCATTCATTAATAAAACGAAGCAACCCCCTCGAATTTGCGACTGTTTGATTCGTCGTGAGTGACCAGAACAAGATTCTAAATAACCGAATCTTTTATTTCTACTTAAGAGCCCGCACTAGGCCAATGACAACTAAGATTTTCCCCCGCTACCCGCTACCCAGTTCGCCCGCACGCATCCAATCCGCGTTCTAAATAAAATGCTGGCGGGGCGCGGGCGGCGCGGCGGCTCAGTAGTCCGATCAACGAAGCTTTTGAAACCCGAATAATTCTTCTGTCTATGAAACTTGGCACATGGTGAAAATAAGTAATACAGATTATAGATATATAATAATCTAATAATTTTTATTACGAGAAGTTAGGTATTTTTACCTAAACATGAAAATCGTTTATAGCTCTCTGTGAAAAATTCCTCAGACTGAAATTCTTTCTGTATATGTACCTATGTACTACTTAGAATATGTATATAGAAGAATCTAATTTTTTTTTCCACTTCAAAGATACCCCAAATTTAACTTTTAACATTTTGCACTATAACTTCTATTGAAAAATTGCTCTGCTCATTTTTATTTTTTAATATGCTTTTATATGTTCAAATGCATAGCTTTTCTCAGGTATCTAAAAGTTTTTCATTTTGTAACATATTTTTTTATATTTTTGCTTAATTACGTCATGTGAAAAATTTCTCCGTCCATTCTTATACATCTATTGGTCATTTGATTATATATTAAAACAGATTCATCAATAATCTAACAAATTTTCGAACGGTAATATACTTTTAAGGAAATACTAAACGGCAGACGAGATGCAGTTTGCGGGCTAAAGTCAGCGATACGTTCTTATTACTACTACCATAAGGTTGAAATTTTAACAAAAGTTGGTGCATGTCCGTAGCTGGTAACTAACTTCTACTGAAAAATTGCTCTGCTAATTATATATAATTTTTAATATGCTTTTATTTACTTAAATAAATAGCTTTTCTAAGTTAATATTATAATAACGTCGTGGTAATAATTGCTCAGGTAAATTAACCTACGTTTCTTAGTTAGGGGTAGCTCTATTCTAATAGATTTTTCAATAATCTAATTAAAATTCAACTAAATACCAAGGTTTTAAAATATCAATTAACAAATTATATAAAACATTAATTTAAACAAAAATAAATGTCAAGTCAACAAAATAATTAAATAAAAATTGTTAAGCTGAGTATTGCCGCGCGCCGCTTAGCAGCCCGGGCGCGCGGGAGTGCAGAGGGGTGCGGGGCGCTCGCGCTCTAGAGCGCGGTGGTGCCCAGTTCGTGGGACCGGCCGCACAGGCGTCTCGCTCGAAATACTGACGTCTTCGTGGTTTAATGGTCATCACGCCCCGCCGGACTGCCACACCACACCGAAGGTCCCGACTTCGATCCCCGGTCGGGTCAAGATAGACCTGGATGTTTATCTATACCTATATATAAATGTATTTGTTATAAAATATAGTATCGTTGAGTTATCCCATAACACAAGTCTCGAACTTACTTTGGGGCTAACTCAATCTGTGTGATTTGTCCTTAAATATTGATTATTATCGTTTTATTTATTAAATACAAAACGAAGCAGTTGTGTGTGTGCGTGTACTGTGTACCGACTTGTACGAGACGGGACAGAGATGGGCGGTGGGATAATTGCTGCGGAAAGATTGGGTTTAATCCCGGGCAAAAACCCAAATTTCCCGAAACTTTCCATTTCTTTCCAAAATCTGGGAGGAAACGATTTTTTTAGCTTTCAGATACACATTTTCCAGTTTCAGATTATTTCCTGTACAAGTACTGTAAGACCATTGCGATTTCAGGCAGCAATCAAACCTATGGGGTACTTCCCGTTGCCTTTAAGGCATTATGAAATTTGGCAAAAAGCAAGGTCTAACAGTACTTATACATGAATAAATCAGAAAATTATAAATATGTTGTTGGAAGTCTAAAAAAAGTGTACTAAAGTATTTTTTGCGCTGGATTTAGTATGAATCTTAGGGATCGACCTGCAAAGTTAGGTTTGTTTTTGGTCTTTTAGTTAGAGCTATAATGTGAGATGCTTTGCGGGTACGGAATCCTCGGTGCGCGAGTTTGACCCGCACATGGCCGGTTTTTTTAAATCTTACGACATTGATATTAGGCTTGGGCTGCAGACTTATACAGCCTACTATTAAATGATTTTGTAATAATAATTTTCTTAAATTAATTAAATAACCTACCGTACTTGAATTTAAATTTTAATATCTTTTATATCTTAAAAAACACATAAGGCAAATAAACTAAAGTAAATATTATAAAATAACCAATTCTATCTGTGAATTTCTTATTGTGTTTGGCTGTATGGCTCATTTTCTTTGCCTTAATATAGATACATTTATGAGTAGATACGTTAATGCACTTGTGCACAAAATTCGGTTTTGTGAACCCTATATCCTGTACAAATAAGCACTTTCAGAGCATGAGAAGTGAAAAAGTGCTTTTGATACAAATTACCCATTTAGTCTAGATATTTACATTTAAACCCCATTAGATTTTTTTGAATTCGATAACGGCATTATTACTTTTATTTAACTAAGAATGGTTAAATCTAAACACACACCTTACACCTTTAGGGGTTGAATTTCCAAAAATATTTTCTTAGTGTATCAGCTACACCACGATTTTAGCGCCACCTAGTGAGCGCTGACGTCAACCCTTGCCCCACGCGGCGGCGGCGGCGAGGCGTGGTGAACGAAATGACCGAAAAAGACGGCACTTTGTTACGAGCAGCGGAACGCGACGGTCGCAAGGAATAAGCTTACTCATGCGCAGCCCCAGATATTTATGTGGTTTCATAGCTAATATCAAATTAATTGGGTAATTGAATTTAGATAAAAGTTTAAATACTAATTATAATTCATTTATTTCACCTGTAGTTTACAAGTGCTCGCTCACTTACGTTACTTGGGGAATATTTGTGCTTTTGCAAAATGCTTTTTGTCCTATCGGTTTTGGCTGTGCATTGTCTCTCAGTACAAACTTTTATCCCCATTTTCAGCTCTTTGTGGGGTGAAATTTTCAAATTCGGTAATGGTATTATTACTTTTTATTAACCAAAAACGTAAGTCTAAAGTTTCATGAGTCTCGCTTCAAAAATGACCAAACTTTATACCCCTTTAGGAGTTGAATCTCCAAAAATCCTTTCTAAGTGCCCACTTACCACGTCATTTGAGGAATCTTTGTGCAAAATGTCATGCTTCATGGCTTAGCGGTTTTGGCTGTGCGTTGTCTGTCAGTACAAACTATCATCCCCATTTTATCCTTTGTGGGTTAAAATATTTGAATTTGATAATGTCATTATTACTTTTTACTAACCAAGAACGTAAATCTAAAATTTCATGAGTCTCGCTTGAAAAATTAAGAAGTTTCATACAAATATTATACCCTCATTTTACCCCTTTAGGGGTTGAATTTCCAAAAGTTCGTTCTTAGTACTCACTTACGTTACTTGAGGAATATTTGTGCAAAATGTCATGCTTTTTGCCTTAGCGGTTTTGGCAGTGCGTTGTCTGTCAGTAAAAACTTTCATCTCAATTTTTAGCCCTTTAGGGGTGAAAATCTTTGAATTTGATAATGACATTATAAATTTTATCTAAGTAAGAACGTTAATATAAATATTCAGAAGTATAGTTTCAAAAATGACGAAGTTTTATACAAACTCTGAAACCCCTTATAATCGAATTCAAATTTCCAAAATTCCTTTCTTAGTACCTACTCACTTACTTAGTGTTGCCAGGGGGAACTGGTCTGCTCGATTTTGATTCGACATTTATTTTTTGTTCTTAACCATTTCATTGTGGTTACTCGATCACAAACATAACATGTTTTATTATATTTATACTTGTTTATTATATTTTATTTTTGACTGTACACAATCTAGTGTATGTACCTATAAAGTTAATAAATAGCCCCTCTGGCATGTTGGGCGACCAAGACTGTTTCATGAGTTTCTTTCGGCATTTCTTCTTAGCAGTGGTCGTTCCGAAATGCTAGTAGTTTGTAGCTTTGAGAGATAATATATTATGATTAAATAATTAGTTTTCGACGTGAAAAAGAGCCTTCTTTGAAGGCCAAGTATATAGTAATAGTCATTTAATACAATAATATATAATACAATAACGGTTTAGTCGGGAGGGGATGAAGTGGCCTAAATTCTATCCGTAACTGCACTAGGATAATTAAATTATACATTTTAATGATTTTAATAACATTTTTATAGTATTTTATATCTTAACTAGCCTGTGCCTGCGGCTTCGCCCGCGTGAGTTTCGCTCAGATGAAAAGTCTTTTTGTGTTTCAAACTGTTTCAGAATTTCGGATCTTCGATTTTTATACGTCTACAGAAAATGCTCATCAGATTTATAAAGATTTGCTAAGACGCCATTTCCATATACGTTATAGTGTAGCTGGTCTCTTGGAGTTATTCATCAGATGTTCCAGATCTTCAATTTTTATACGTCAGCAGAAAATGCTCATCAGGTTGAGCGATTTTTTCTAAGGCGCCATATCCATATACGTTAGTGTAGCTGGTCTCTTGGAGCTTTTCATCAGATGTTCCAGATCTTAAATTTTTATACGTCAGCAGAAAATGCTCATTAGGGTGAACGACTTTTACTAAGGCGCCATTTCCATATATGTGGTCGCTTGCAGTTCTTCATCAAATGTTCCAGATCTTCAATTTTTATACGTCAGCAGAAAATGCTCATCAGGTTGAACGACTTTTGTTAAGGCACCATTTCCATATTTCTTATAGTTTAGCTGTTCCGTTATGGTTCTTCATCAGGTGTTCCAGTTTTCAAAATCAATTATAGCCTATATGTTGCCCAGACTTAATAGCTATACAACAAAAAAAGTTTCATTCAAATCCGTCCAGTAGTTTTTGCGTGAAACGCGTACATACATACAGACAGACAAGAAATTCCAATAAAAGTTTTTTGCTTTCTATTGTTCTTTTTAAGTGTCCCTCTATCCATTTTAGTCAAAAATACTAAATGTACAGACGAAATATTTTTACTGTTTTTTTTTTATTATTATTATATGTATAGATTTTCTGAAATAGAGTTCGAAAAACTAAATTCAGAATTTTTATTTTTCCAGTTTTTCGGGAAGAAATGGAAAGTTTCAATCCTCCCGGGTTTAAGCCGGGAAGAAACCATCTCTGAGGTGGGACGTTTGTCCTGTTTGTATTTAAATTTAATAATGACGGAAGAATAAAGTTATCTAAATTCACCGCGTGACTTGTAGTTATAATTTAAAATTATTAGGTATACAAAAACATGTACCTACCTACACATGCTTTTGTATACCTATAATTAAAAAGAAAGTTATCTTACCTAAACCACAGAGTACTATATACCCTAAACTAATAGGGTATTTTATTTCCGAATTATACCTACCTACTTTCTTGTTCATATTCATATTCATATTCATTTATTTCATAACAATTAATATTGTGTAGAAATGTTAACAATTACATAATTCTATACAACACTACTAATATTAAATTAAAATTACAAAATTAATAATTAAATAATAACATCTCAACTTAATAAAATTAGGTATAATTAACTAAAATAATCCTCCAATGAATAGTAACATTTCCCTAATAAGTAAACTTTTAATTTTTTACTGAAATCCCTGCTGTACAGTGACACTTTTAGTTCCATTGGAAGATTATTAAATAATCGAATTGCCTGGTAACGTGAGCAGTGTTTTACCACCAACAACTGTGGCATTATTGGTAATGGGAATGCTTTCCTTCGTGTGCTTTCTCGTAACTGTCTTTGTTCCTGTGTTTCGTATTCATGCACATTTTTAGTGAAATGTGATAGCAAGACCATAATGTAAAGGCTAGGAACAGTCAAAATACCAAGATCAGTAAAATGTTTTCTGCAAGAATCTTGTTGACGTATTCTAGTTATTGTTCTAATAGCTCTCTTTTGCAGTATAAATGCCTTTTAAGGCATAAGGTAATGAAAAACTCGCTACGGATATGCGCCTAACTTTTATTACAATTTCAACCTTACGGTAGTAGTATTAAGAACGTATCGCTGACTTTAGCCCGCAAAGTGCATCTCATCTGCCGTTTAGTATTTCCTTAAAATTATTTACCGTTTAAAAATTTGTTAGATTATTGATGAATCTGTTTTAATATATAATCAAATGACGAATAGATGTATAAGAATGGACGGAGAAATTTTTTCATATGACGTAATTAAGCAAAAATAAAATTAATATGTTTCAAAATGAAAAACTTTTAGATAACTGAGAAAAGCTATGCATTTAAACATATAAAAGCATATTAAAAAATAAAAATGAGCAGAGCAATTTTTCGGTAGAAGTTATAGTGCAAAATAATAAAAGTTAAATTTGGGGTATCTTTGAAGTGAAAAAAAAATTAGATTTTCCTATATACATATTCTAAGTAGTACATAGGTACGTACACAGAAAGAATTTCAGCCGGAGGAATTTTTCACAGAGAGTTATAAAGGATTTTCATGTTTAGGTAAAAATACCTAACTTCTCGTAATAAAAGTTATTAGATTATTGTATATCTATAATCAGTTTTACCTATTTTCACCATGTGCCAAGTTTCATAGACAGAAGAATTATTCGGAAGTCTCCATACAACAGAAACTCCTACAGAGGCGGATGGTTAAAGCATGCGGGCAATTATACGTATTATTTTTTTAAAAGCTTTATAAAAAGATATTTAAAAAAGTAAGTAACATAATCCCTGCCTTATCTATAGAGTACTTTATACAAAAATTTTCAATCTTTATTTTAATGTATTGCTTGAATAATAGCAGTTTAAAGTGTTAATTATAGGTGATTTGGAGGCAACTTCGCAATTTTTTTCTTTCGAGAAAATTTTATGCAATCGTGTTTTTGAGTAACATAATCCCTCGTGCTAGTCCTGAAGCTTGCTATATCTTAATTTTACATTCAGTTTTACATTAATGTAGATATTACAGACGATCATGTGAAGCAATCTGACCTAGTACGGGCCCAAATACTTCTTCCCAAATAAACTCGATAATTATTTTTATATTTATCTGCTTATCATATACATTTGCTGACTTTTTGACCACCTCCGTGGAGCAGTGGTAATAACTTACCTCTGAACCAGGGGTTTCCAGGTTCGATCCCCGGACTGTTCATCCATATTTGTTTATGCCCTCGACCCATCTCTAGCTGAGATTCATTAGAAAATTTACAATTTATTTAGGAAAGAAAATAGGTGGTAGCGAATATGCTGCAAAGCAGACACCACCGCGTCTTTATTTAACATCTCCTTTTTTACATTTCTAAATATGTATTACAACAAATAAAAGATATTGTTGCTATTATTTTTGTTGCATTGTTTTCGATTCTAAGTCCTAGTTTTCCAAATAAATAAATACAGGCAAATCTGCAGAGGAAGCACAGACTCAAAATGAAGAAAGGATCAGAGTCATCAGACTGGCCGCTCTACGATGCAATGCTGAGCTACTATCAAAACCACGAGTTGGAGTATTTGCTTAAACTGGAAAACGATTTATTGCTTCAGCCAATTGTTCAATCCCTCTTCCGTTGCTTCTACTTCTGTTTGGAGTCGGCGATCGCTGACGCTCGTACGTTCGCTGTTTCGGTGTATGCCAGTCCAATTGCTCCCCCCGTGTTGTATGTGCGTATTCAACACGAGGCGTGGTCGACCTGAGATGATTAAAAATAAATAATAAAATAAATAAAATCAATTCATTTCAGGTAATTTCTAAGTACAGTGCTTCGATCACTTATTTACCCTGTATATTAATATGAATAGGCTGAATACGCAAACTATGGTAGGTATAAAAATGGTATTCTCTAAAAAACGTTACGAAAAGGACTTCGTTCAAAATGTATGGGAGCTTGGCTTACTGCGGACAGTTCGTTCAATAAATAATAGTATTATCATTCACCATAATTAATGTCTAATGTCTCTTCATGTAATTATGATGAATGATAATACTTTTTATTTATTGCACGAACTGTCCGCAGTAAGCCGGCGATGAACAATGTCTTTTACAATTATTAAACTACATTTTCAGGCCCCTATTTGAGAACCTCTGGATAAGATCAGAACGAAGAAATTTTCGTCATCCAGTAAAGCTATAATCACATACTTAAAATCCAAAATTTCAAGTCTGTAGGTCATTTAGTTCCGAAGTTAAGCGAAAGCAAAGTTTCGCTTCCGCGCATAGATAAAAAATAATTTGGTACTTCATGGGCTTGACCCTGATCGTGATCGATCACAGAATTAATATGTATACTACGTACCCTGATGACACCTGTCATACGGGAGGGAGTTTAAGTTTTGGCCCTACATAAAAGACCACGCTCTTTCCCTCAACGTTACGCTGGTATCGACGTTACAAGAGACCATTCTCAACGGTTGTCATATAATTTTGTGTCCTACGTGACGTGTAGCTCGTCGCTGCGTAATCCGGAGACCGCGGTTTAAGGTCGGATAGGACCCGGGTCAGTACTAATATTAATTCTGTGCCCGGGTTCAAATCACCTGTGTCACATGAGTTTGTAGACCAATCTGACTCATGTATAGTAGTTTTCTCATAGACCACCACATACTTCCGATAAAGGAAAACATCGTGAGGAAACCTGCACATTGGCTGACTGTTTAGTTTACTAGTGTGTATACGGCTACTGCCACTAGATGGCGGTAGTCGCAAAAGTCATGTCAGATGCCTTTAGGCGACTTGAATAAAATCTGACACCAGAGTGTTAGTAATAACACACTCGATAAGAAGAAGAATAACACTCATTGTTTCTCTGTGCGACCCAATTTGAACTACAAAGACATTGTCATAAAAACTAAATTGCTACGAGTGCCGTATACGGCGTTTTAGGTCTGTTCCGAGCAATCCAAAACTACACACATCGACAAGTTTTACTGATAAGTAAGACAAAAGATACAAAAGAGCATGCGAATGAAAGAGATAGCAATAGTTTTCAATGATTCCTCGTCACGACATTTTATTTTTTACACGACTGACCAAAGAAGGAATGTTATATTTTCAATGTTCATGTATGTAAGTATGTATGTAAGTTTCTTTATTCCACCATAAGTCCGGAACGGCTTAACAGATTTTGATGTAAGCAATCTTCCTGAAATTTTGCATACACATAGATAGAAGTACGGAAAAGGACATAGGGTACCTTTCATCCCGAGAAAAAGCACTGTTTCCGTGGGAATTTCACGCGGGCGAAGCCACGGGCAAAAGATAGTTATTAAATAGCCCATTTAACTACATTTCTTTGGTTTTGGTACCAGTGAGATAGAAGGCCAACCACTTCGGTATAATTTTGATTGTATTTTTGCTGAAAGGGGCCGTGGATCCGAGTATTCGATATGAATTTCAACTTGATCACGCCGACATAGGCCCATAAGGCAGTTAGGTCAGGCCCTTAAGGCAATGAGTGTTGTATCGCTCACGAGCTTGCATCGCTCGCCATTGTTCAAAGGCAAAGCCATGGCCGAGGTTCGTTTCCCTGGCGGAGTGGAAGGTGTTAAATAAAATATACTTATTATATTTCATTCACATTTAATAATAACGAATTCGGTCACTTGTATCTTGTTACAAACATCATACAGGCAAATATTTTGGACACCTTCGGCAGACATATAATATATAGTCCAAGGAATTAATCAGGAAGTCCTTATTAAAACTTGCTGTATTATCTATACATATAATAAAACAGTAAAAATATTTTGTCTGTACATTTAATATTTTTGACTGAAATGGATAGAGGGAGACCTAAAAAGAACATTAGAAAGCAAAAAAAATTTTTTGGAATTTCTTGTCTGTCTGTCTGTCTGTCTGTCTGTCTGTCTGTATGTATGTACGCGTTTCACGCAAAAACTACTGGACGGATTTGAATGAAACTTTTTTTGTTGTATAGCTATTAAGCCTGGGCAACATATAGGCTATAATTTATTTTGAAAACTGGAACACCTGATGAAGAACCATAACGGAACAGCTAAACTATAAGTAATATGGAAATGGTGCCTTAACAAAAATCGTTCAACCTGATGAGCATTTTCTGCCGACGTATAAAAATTGAAGATCTGGAACATCTGATGAAAAGCTCCAAGAGACCAGCTACACTATAACATATATGGAAATGGCGCCTTAGCAAAAATCGTTCAACCTAATGAGCATTTTCTGCTGACGTATAAAAATTGAAGATCTGGAACATCTGATGAAAAGCTCCAAGAGAGATTTTTCATCTAAGCGAAACTCACGCGGGCGAAGCCGCGGGCGACAGCTAGTTTTTAAATAAAGTACTAAATCAGGAAGTCCTTACAAAAACTCGTAGCATTTTTTTGATGATCCCACTTCCTACTAGTAAACTATCATAATCACTAATATTGCTGCACTTGTAGACCAAATCTGACTCTAATGCGGTAGTTATGTTAAACCACCACGTGCTTCCAGTGAAGGAAACATCGCGTAGAAACCTGCGCTCTAGTTGATTAAGTGTACAAAATAAACGCAATGGTAAGGTACAGTTAAGGCGAGATTAGGTTGAAAAGTCCGAGGATATACAACTCATTTCTCATTGTATTGTAGACCAATCTGACTCTAGTGACGTTAAGAAAACTACCAAGCTTTCTTTTGGTGTAGGAAACATCGCGTGGACAGTCAGAGTGTGAAATGGTAGACCACTCCATTAACATAGTTGAGAAAGCCGGAGAAATATTTTAAATAAATCAGTAAATATAATGTGATAATATTTAGAAAAAAAAAATATGTATTGCATCGCTCATGTAAACAATAAAAAATAATAATCCCACCCTGAAATTATTTCTGAACCGTCTCACGGACTAAACTAAACTAAATAATGAAAACCTCTGGTCATATTAGGCTTAATTTGGTCTTCATAGGCAATAGATTACATCACACTATAAACATGTCCACAATAACGATATTGACTCCAAAAATAGGCTGCAATCTCAACTATATCCGGCCGAAGGACCATGACATTAAAAATAATGTCTACCGCGGCTAAAGTAAAGAATATCAATAACTCACGTAAACTTCGGAAAATGAGGAATCGGTTCGGCTGTATTTTTCATTTTCTATTTATCGCAAGAAAAATAAAGAATATCATTGTTTTCCTAGCCTTAAATTCTCTACTTATGAATCTCAATTTAAAATTTAATTATAATACATTATATGCACACATGTTCAACCGCTTAAAAATGCAGATGCTTACATCGAAACAGAAATACACCCAATTAATAGTTAGTTAGCAAGTTTAGTTAATTTTGATTAGAGTATTTTAGGGACTAATTTAGACATTCGTAATTAAATACTTTATATACGTCATAATTCAGACTAAAAATGGATTATTATTTCCGTTTCAAAGCTTTACCTTGTACCTCCATGTTTGCCAGTTAGTAGAGCCATCGAGTTTACCGATCTCGATTTTTACGCCTTCTGTCTGCATTATTATACAAGTTTTCCGGCAAGCTTTACCCACTATTTAAATATGATGCTCTGCTACCATTTTAAAGTAAAATAATAAATATTTAAACATATTATTAGAAGTACAGACCGAAGCAAGAGGTTCAAGTTACCTATTTTATCAATATACTCAAGAGCATTGATATGAATCCAATTTTGGACCTTATCCCATTGTCTTAAGGAAAATAATAAATACTTATATATTTATTGTTTCCTTAATGTTAATACATTTTTTTTAATATTATGTTTACGGTTCCGTACCTCAAACGGCAAAAACGGAACCCTTATAAGGTCACTTTGTTGACCGTCTGTCTGTCAAACTTTTTTTCTCAGGAACGCTTAAAGATATCAAGTTGAAGAGATGAAAAATCTCGCGGATTTGAAATAAGGCTCGTATCGAAAAGAGCGCGCGATGGCTTCGATAAATATTTGCCAAAGATTTGGTCGTCCACCGATATAATCAGTTGAAAACGAGAAAAGTTTTTCAATTTTCACACAAGTCTTTAAACGTCAAGTGTGAACCATAGGAGAAGTAGATACTGAAGCAGGAAAAATATCCCGTTTAGAGAAAAATACTAAACTAGAATAATACCGAATCAAATTACAAATAAAATAAATAAGACTAGATAAAAAAAGAATAAATAATCCTGTTTTTTTCCTTTATCGTCGAAAATCACCGTAATTTCAGCGATAACAGTAGATTTTTTTAAAGAATTAAATAAAGAATACAATTATTTAAAACGATACCGGCTTATTTTTAAAATATATTTAGTGTTTTATCACAATTAAGGTGAAAGCCAAGCTTTGGCTGTCCATACCTCCATACATTTTGTTTTACAGCAATGCTCTTAACTTCGTTAATGATTCTAATAATAAAATCGAATTTCCAATTCTTATGAAGTAATTGTGCTCTCATGTTGAATTTAACACAATAATGTATAATAATTTACGAGAAAAAAGGCATTTAAAATACGACAAAAATAGAGATTCTTGTTGATGTGTGCGTAATATTTTGTGACATTTAGGGGGCGACGTCTAGCAGATTTATTACAAACTACTGACTACTACTATTTATATAAAAGCACTTTGAGTTTGAGACCTAAATGCATGCTACCTCGATGTTGCTAGCCTTGACAGCGCCATCGGATGTACGTGAAAAACAAAAGAAAATTATGAAATGCTAAAAAATTATAAAATAGCAAGTTTCAATATTAAATTCAATTTAGGGTTCAATATACTTATTTTTATGAAAGATTTTTTATGTTGAAATTTAAATTTGATTACTGGGACTTTTGGATATGAAGACAGGCTTTCTAAATATGACATCTGGACATCACGTGGACATCTGGATGTGAAGACCTGGACTTTATGTACTGCTGTCCAGGTTTTCGTATCCAAATGACCAGACTCCCACGTCTTCAAATTCATATGTAGGAGATGATCTCATGGACATCTGGAAATGAAGACCTGGGCATGTGGAGCTGAAGACCTGGACATCTGGACATCATCAGGTGATGTCCAGATCTTCATTTCCAGATATGTCCATGAGATCATCTCCTAAAGCTTTGGTCTTCATATTCAGCTGGCCAGCATTTCATATGCACATGACCAGATACCCAGGTCTTCACATCCAGATGTCGAGATGTCATATTCAGTTATCCCTGTCTTCATATCCAAAAGTCCCAGTTATCAAATTTAAATTTCACCATAAAAAAAAAATCATAAAAATTCGTACTGAACCCTAGATTTATTATTACAAGCTTGCCATTACGTATATGACTGGATTGGAAATATTTGTGCAAATTCATCTCAGACAGAAATCCAGCCAGCACGCTTGCGTGTCGTTGCCGTTCTGTGCGAGGTGAAAAGGTGGCAACTAGAGATGGGCGGTCAGTAAATACTAAATAGTATTTACTGGGTAAGAATGATAAATATGAGTATTTATCCGTTTTTACTCATTCTTACTGAGTATTTATCCAAAAGCATGAGTGTTCAGTACATGAACATATAGATAATTAGCAAGTAGTTTTTATTATATGTGATGGCAACATTTTTTGTATTTTATTGTGCTGGCATCACTGCCATTTTTCTCTCTCTTGTTTCCTGTCATCCAAGTCCATGTGGACAGCTCTGTTCTTTTTTCTTATTTTAATATATAGAAGTGTGCTATATCTTAAATCAGCTTGTTTTATTTCATACAAGCTTGTGGTCCTTCAAAGGAATAATAGTATCAGTGATTGTGGTGAATCGTCGTGTTTGTACTGTGTGCAAAACTTGCGGTGACAGCGGAAAGATTTCCCATTGTCCCGGTGGCGGAGTCTCCCCGATCTATATTCGGGTGATTACAGCATCATATGCTGTTTATAGAAGATTTAATAGTTCATCGTCGAAGAAAAATCGTAAATCTCAAGCGATTTATGGTAAAATTCAACGTGCATCTCACATTCTGGAACAAAGAGGGTAACCGAAAACCACCATTTGGTATGTTGAATTTATTTTTTTTGTCACGGGGTTTTCATTCTCGTCCATTGACATACCTGTCTGTCTGTCTGTCTGTCTGTCTGTCTGTCTGTCTATCTATCTATCTATCATATATCTATCTATCATATAGAAAAATTATAAATTTGGTACACATAATAATGAATTTCTCCAACGAACAGTGGAATATGTCTACATCACCTTCCTGATGGAATTCAACATATTTAGAGCTCAGGCCACGGGAGACAACTGAAATAGAATTCCCCACTATTTTGTCATTCACCTCTCCACTCTATCCAGCTCTAGCAATTTCAAATGGAACCTACACTGAATCACCTACTTCTACATCAAAACACATTTTATGCTCTAAGATCCCACACCTAGTCCAAGTTAAATCTATTCAATTAAATTTATATGCTGTACTTGTAAATCCTAGTAGTGGGTGAGTATTTATGGTATCCATAAAAAGATGTACAAAGGACCCTGCAGCAATATTATAATGACTAATAAGTTATGCAGAAGTTATGGATGTGCTTCCCGTATTATTAAGCCGGTAATAATTTCTTCCTTGTCGTAAAATTACGATCAAAATTTATTCCATCTGACTTTTCTTACAGCTAAATGCACGAAGGGCCAAGGAGCAAGTGATGATGGCCTGAAGACTGCTGGGTCATCCAAGCCGCTTTTTTTTTTTGTTTATTCGTAATGGTATATACCCAAGTTGGTCCCATTTTAACCACGTCAGAATCTGTTCGGTAATTTTAAAGATACCTAACAAAATATAAAAATACCAACATTGCATTATAGAGCAAAAGCCCGCGTTAGCATGTAGGCCGGTCGACAAGTCGCAAAAAGTGGACTTTCATAGAAAAAGGTCGGAATTTAATGAAACTTGGAGATGTTGTTCAGGGATGGTTAATTAACATTTTGTCAAGTTTTGGACCTCGAGGACCCTGTGCAAAAAGAGGAGGGGGGGAAAAACTGAAAAAAATTCGACCTTTCGTCAGTTTTTCGTCAATATTTTTTTTTCCTTACATCCTACTGCAAAAGCATCCCAGTACTTTTTTGTAGAGCGTTAAATTTCCAACAATTTTCACCAAACAAACTTATTTGTAAGTCAATTCGTTACCGAGATATGGCGCTACGAAAGAAAAGTCAATTTTCAAAAATCGCTAAAAAATGGCGAAAATGCAGAAGTCCACCTTTTTTCTTCATATACCTATATCAGAATAATGATGAAGTGTTGTTTCTATTATGGTCTCTTGTTACAATAACCAATATTTGACCCCCTTTCCCTACCCAACCCCAATTCTCAAAAGCTTATTTTCTTCTGTAATTTCATTCCAACCATATTATCATGTCGGTAATGTTGGTATTGATATTAGTTAAGTACTTTTTAGATCCCTCCCCCTACCCCCTCTACATAATTATTCCAGAGCAGGTTAAAAAAGACAAAGTCCTTTCGTGAACAAAATTAATGTAATTAACAAAATTAAGGTATTCACAAAGCATAAATTATAAGCAACAGAGATATTATTGTTGAAAGGTGCTCATACATAGGTACTCATTTGTACTCATTACAGCTCCTGTCGAGATTTCTTAGCCGTTGGTTCTGTTTTTAACAGCTCGTCGTCCTCCTGAGCGATCAGGCTGTTAAGGACGTCCTCGCCGTTGTCGTATTCGTCGATTATGTCTGATGAGTCCTCCTCGTTCAAATCAGTTGTGGGGGCGTTTTCACAGGAGTGACCTGTGCAGTACTTGCACATTGCTGAGCATCTAAGACCTGCTTTCTTGCAGCTACCAGCTCCGGTGCTACAGACTTTGCTGCACTTGCAGGAAACAATTTGGAGGATGTTATCTGGCCTAGCATTTTTGGTTGTGGGGATTGGTAGTACCCCTCGCATGGTTAGCCTCCAGCCCCACACTGATAGGAGAAGTTCATTACCTAACCACGCTTGTACTTGTTGGAAAATGCGGAGGAGTGGTTAGTGGTTGGCGGGCTAGACGACTTGCTGCTGTACCGATTATTCACACGATTAGTTACGAAGGCTAAATTGCAACTAGCCCGCCTACCACCGACAAGGGACGCTGCCAATTACCACTCCCTCCGCATTTACCAGCAAGTACAAGTTCGAGTTAAGTGGCAGGATCGAATTCCAAACACCACTATCCTACAGAAGACTCAAATTATGGGCATAGAATCTCTCCTCAATCAGGGACAATTAAGATGGTGTGGACATCTAGTATGCATGGACGATGCTAGGCTGCCTAAGTCTGTTTTCTATTCACAGCTGCATAAAGACAAACGCAAAGCTAGAGGACAATACCTGCGTTACAAAGATGTCCTAAAACGTCACCTAGCTGCATGTGAGATTCCAACAGAACGTTGGAAAGAGCTTGCGAGGCAGAGGCAAGCATGGCGCAGCTCTGTCAAAGAGGAAGTTAATAAATTTGAACAGAATCGGCTATCAGATCTCGACTCTAAACGCCTCCTACGAAAAACCCGTCCCGAGCCTTCCTACACGTACACATACAACAACTTAGGTCAGTTGCACTGTGTGCCATGCAACCGGATCTTCAAACCAAGTTTGGTTTTGCTAGGCATATCCGTTCCCATCTACGAAGATTACAAGATTCGCCGTTGACGGACACGTCAGGGAGGACATGACTATCAATCCCCACAACCAAAAATGCTGGGCCAGATAACATCCTCCAAATTATTTCAGCTGCAAGTGCAGCAAAGGCTGTAGCACCGGAGCTGGCGGCTGCAAGAAAGCAGGTCTTAGATGCTCAGCAATTTGCAAGTACTGCACAGGCCACTCCTGTGAAAACGCCCCCAACAACTGATTTGAACGAGGAGGACTCATCAGACATAATCGACGAATACGACAACGGCGAGGACGTCCTTAACAGCCTGGTCGCTCAGGAGGACGACGAGCTGTTAAAAGCAGAACCAACGGCTAAGAAATCTCGACAGGAGCTGTAATGAGTACAAATGAGTACCTATGTATGAGCACCTTTCAACAATAATATCTCTGTTGCTTATAATTTATGCTTTGTGAATACCTTAATTTTGTTAATTACATTAATTTTGTTCACGAAAGGACTTTGTCTTTTTTTACCTGTTCTGGAATAATTATGTAGTGGGGGTAGGGGGAGGGGTCTAAAATGTACTTAACTAATATCAATACCAACATTACCGACATGATAATATGGTTGGAATGAAATTACAAAAATAAGCTTTTGAAAATTGGGGTTGGGTAGGGGAAAGGGGGGGGTCAAATAATGGTTATTGTACAAGGTACCATAATAGAAACAACACTTCATCATTATTCTGATATAGGTATATGAAGAAAAAAGGTGGAATTCTGCATTTTCGCCATTTTTTAGCGATTTTTTGAAAATTTACGTTTCATTCGTAGCGCCATATCTCGGTAACGAATTGATTTACAAATAAGTTTGTTTAGTGAAAATTGTGGGAAATTTAACGCTCTACAAAAAAGAACTGGAATGCTTTTGCAGTAGGATGTAAGGAAAAAAAAAATATTGACAAAAAACTGACGAAAGGTCGATTTTTTCAGTTTTTCCCCCCCTCCTCTTTTTGCACAGGGTCCTCGAGGTCCAAAACTTGACAAAATGTTAATTAACTATCCCTGAACAACATCTCCAAGTTTCATTAAATTCCGACCTTTTTCTATCTGAAACTACCTGTCGACTGGGCTATGCCCTTCCTTATTTTATTAAAACTAAAGATTTAGATAGAAATAGAGATTAGCGACTATAAAAGTTGGATCATGATTACTTAGGCAGATTATTTGTAGCAATAACATTAAAAGTGGTAACTCAATTTCCTTAGTAAAGTTTTTTAAAGATTTTATTCCTAATAATATAAGAAATCAAGCCATCCATTGCCAGGCAATAAAAAAAGAGTAAAAAATGAGAGTGCCACGAGTGCATAATGCCTAGATTATTAAATGTGTCCTCTTGGATGCTATGAATGTGATAATGAGTTTGTTTATATTTTTTCACTTCTCATGCTCTGAAAGTGATTATTTGTGCAGGATATAGGCTGCACAAAATTGAATTTTGTGCACAAATATATAGATATATAGATACATTTATGAGTAGATACGTTAATTATATATAGATAGATTGTTACTGTAAATACTTACATAGGCATTCCTGATGATATTCTGCGATTATCTGAATGTGTTGTTGGCTTTCCCAAAAATTCAAAATTTTTAGTGTGCTATTATTTGTGAAGACCTCACGCATTCGTAGTTCGACCTTAATTTCCCGCTATATATTTTTTCTTTGTTACCTAGCTACTTTGTTTAATTTTAATTGTTCCTATGAGTGAAGATAAAGTAGTGTATGCAACTGTACATAATTATTACTCTTATATTATGTATCAGTTGCATAAACTACTATTCCAGGTGTCGGCAGGAAACAAGACCCAATATGGCGTCGACTGCGCATATAAGACTCGCGGGGAAGCGCGGGTGCACGCTACCATACATTCCCGTTTTTTACTTGTTCGGTCAAAATCTGAAACAAAAGAATGTAAATATTAGTTCAGGTATTTTATAATTGCAATGGCGCTTTTCGTAATTAATTTCTGGAGGAATTTGTTAACTTTTATTTTTTTAGGGCTCTTTACACAGAATAATTGTTACTTCCGATACTATTATTAAGTAAATTACGATTGTAAGTTAAAAAAAATAGATAGTTTTAAAATTAAAAACACTTACTTACCCCAACAGAAATCGCCAAAACAACAAGTAATTTATACATATTTACAATCAGTCGCAAACACTGTTTATTCAACGAGTCCACAGACCGACTAAACTAAAATTATCTCATTACGGCCACACTTAGGTCGAGTTATCTCATTGCTTATAGAGGTCAATACCTAGTTATGTACACTTAAATAATTGCTAAAGAATATATAGCATATTGACATTTTACAAATCATGGTATATAGGCTAATATTATTGTTGATTTAAGAATCTTGTAGTACGCACATGCAATTACTGGAATCATTAAATGTATGCATATGACCTTTTCAACGACACCCCACACTAGGGGTGCACTCAAAAAAATAATTCACACCCCCCTTTATATGTATAAGGAGGTACCCTTAAAAAGGAGTAATTTTAATTTTTTGTATTTTTGAAAATGTGAAGTATCCTCGAACCAAGTTACATTATCTTTCATCAGAAATTTTAAAGCAATCACAATCTATTCCATTAATCTTGTCATTGATTTGATCTGTTAGTTTGATTCCTAATGTAAATAACCTATACATTTCAATTTTGTATCATCAAATAATTTTCTTATAAGAATTAGGAATGTTGCGGAAATTCGACTACCCAACTCTGAAATAACTGATCTTTGAGGGTTTTGAGTCGAAGGTCCGAAGCATCCCTAAAAACCGGGACATATAAAAGATCGCCAAAACTAAATTACTGATAAATACATAGAATTTCAGTCTATGTCATCTGTGCTAATGTATATTGAGTTATATTTTACGTGCATTTTCATACGAGATTTTGTTTTTACTTTCTAGACTATCTTTTCAAAGTGAGAATTAATACAAGTGAACTTAGTTGTATGAGTTGTATCTAGATACTTAATTAATCAAGATATGAATATGGAAGTCGACGGAGTAAGTTATGAAATCTTTTGAACATTAAGATTTCTATAATCAACCAATGTAATTTTATAATATAAAATGACAATTATTATATAATTTTAGCAGGAAGTTAAGAGGCACAATAGTTTTACGAGTCCCAGTAATACTGATATCGCATACGCTGTGAGCGTTGTATCAAGAATTCTTGATAAACCAACACTAACAGATTGCGTAAGATTGAAACAAATACTACGCTATCCGAAGTATACTCCAGATATGGGTATTACTTACAAAAAGAACTATAGAAAAGGCCTATGCCGAATATTACTAAATTCTTACGTCTTATGTGTCTATCTAAATTTTTAAACTTTCTATCTTGAATTTCGATTTTTTTCTCGAGTATTTCGTTTTTCAATTCTAAAGATTTAAATTTCTCATTTATATTATTGTTGATAGTCTCTTAAATGTCTTCTTTCATTTCTAGAAAATCTGATTTTTGTTGTCTCATTTCATTTTGCATACTTTCTAATATTCTTTTTATTTCCTCCATTGTTTATCAAAATAAACGCCCTCTCGCGGTAATTAAATAAAGCGCGTGCAGTTAGATTGCATGCTTTGTACTATATACAAAAATAATATATAAGGAGTAATGACTACTGCATTCTCAGACTTCTGTCGTTATTCTTCGTTCTGATTAATGTAATATCTTGAAGAGTTTTGTATGTATGATACATAATATTAGTGACGAACTGCCTAAGAAGGTCTTTTTTTTAAATAATCGCATTGATTTTAATGTTTTCTTTTATCTTCAATACCTTTAGGAAGGAATATTGTTTAATATAATTGCTTTACTTTTTGTATGTGCTTCAATGGAGATTTGAAATATTACTCTGATGCAATTTAAGTGATAAATATTCATGTTGCCAGCATAACGAAGTTGTAACGACTGACTAAACAGTGTAATTTCCGTGAATTTTAAATAGAAAGTGTTACCGCCCTTACTGTATAGGAATACCAGTAACACTAATGAACCACTTGAGTCAACTTTATGTAAGTTCATAAATAGATCGTAGTGCATAATATCGATAGACTCTACCTACTATGTGTACACTATACTATTTTTTTCTTATTTAGAGATTTTTATACCTGTTTTGCGTGCATAGCTTAGGTTTAATATAAAACATAAAAGGAAGGAACACAAAAAAATAAACAACCACTACTTTTTTTTCAAAATCAACAGGTTTTATTCGTATTCAAAGAATCACAGTATGTTCAATGAAAATAAATGACAGTGACACTGACACATCACAAACTAACAAACATAATAAAAAAGATGTCAAAGTTGTTGACAAACGTCCACGAAGTAGCGGATTTTCCTAGGGATTGTTATTTTGTAAAAGGAGATTATGAATATTATCACTATTTGTGCGATGGATTTGACGACAGGGTTATTATTTTAAGTTTTTCACTATTTAAGTAATGCGTGTAAATTGAGTTCTGTTTTGATAGGTTATATTGTTGCCTTTTAGGGTTGGGGTTGTGGCT
>JAEMBS010000034.1:94247-138247 GCA_018467065.1 Ephestia elutella | reverse complement strand
TAGGTAAAGACACAATATAAATCTATGTTATCAATTACCTACCGAAGAAACTTAGTTTTATACATGTATTTAGTTTTTTTATTATGCCATAACCATATGTTTTAGTCAGTGCTTTCATACAAAAAACATTTAGACATCAAGTTAAATTTGTTCTTTTTTTATTTTTGATATTTGTTTGCATGTATTAGACTTTACCAGTAATCCAGCCTGTAATCTGTAACACAAGTGATAAAGTGGCCTTCTATTATTGAATATTGTATTATACAATCATATCTTCCATTGTACTGTAGAAGAAAACGGCGTTTATGATTCATAGCTTGATCTTAAGCATACAAAATAAGCTCAATTGATCTTGTCCTCCTGTGAGCTCACCATTCTGTAGGTAACGCACTTACTTTGGTGACCAAGTTGATCAACATACAATTCTCTTTAGAAGTACTTATTTTAGTGTAGTAGTCAACTATTTCGACCATGCACCTAGAACACAGGTAAGCTTATGAGCTTGTTATGTTATGTTATCCTAGTTTATATGACTTATAAATACTTGAAATCTGTAATCTGTTATGTTAGAAAAAGCGTGAAGCTACCGCGCGTCCAGATGCGGTAGTATTCTGCGCCTCCAAGTTAAACAGGTTGTAAAGCGTTAGACCACAGAAGACAAGATTTGGTTAGCTTTCGTCACACCTACTGGCGCTGGCGGTGTTAAACACATTGAATCGGAAGAATTTTCGCTTTGAGAGCTCATTTTTGGCCAAAAAGTCACTAAATAAAAACAAAATTTTCGCTGAACCGCGCTTTTTCTTACTTCTTTTTAAGCAATGGTAGTTGGAACTATACAGCCAACTCATGGGGTGCGTATGTATGTATAAACTTTATGTTTACACGTCTTTGTTATCTTATGTATTCCCGCTGCCAGGGGACTTCACTCACGTGGGAAAATGATATATAAACGTTCTCTAAGAAATGTTCTATCCAACATTGATAACCTAAGTTTTCCAGGTGGTTCCAGGATAAAATTTCACTCAAATCCTTAGAGCGACGTGATTTATAAACCTCAGCGTAGTGTTTCTATGACGAAACCTATTTTTTAGACGCGGCCAGCGGTCCGCCGGTCTTCCATGCTGGTTTGGGAGCGAAGAAAAAACATAGAATGTGCCAGCTGCTTCTCTTCCCACGCTGATTGTAAAAGTCGAGGGAAAGGGCTTTAAACTGGGGATTCCTCCACTCATAGGCGATGGGATAGCAACCTGTCACTATACCTGAATCTCCATTCCATCAGAGAGCCCACTATTCAGCAAAGCGTGGCATTCGAGTCTCACGACTCTTGGCTCTGTCTACCCCGTAAGGGATAAAAACGTGATTCTATGTATGTATGTGGTCCGCCAGTTAAATCAGGATAACTTCAAGTAGGTAGAAAACTTAAGTGCTTTTTGATTAGGGTGAAATTGGGGGCAAAAAGGAAAGAAGTTTTTTTTGTAGCATTATTTATAAATGGATTTCAATCATATTTGGAGAAAACATTGTATAATACGTCAGATTCTCCACAGGTTGTTATAAAAAAATCAAAAAGGGGAAAAGTTTGTTTTAGCGCTACGGTGAGGAGACGTAGCACTGTCCGCGAGGTCTACTGTTCACAGACCACTAGAAAAATTATTTACCTGTAATAGATGAAATTATTTCTTTGAAACCTCTGAACGTGAAAACTTGATAGTTTGCTAAGAAGTTCTTCATGTGTTCAGCAGTAAGTGAGCTAAGGAATTTGGGAAATTCCATCCCTAAGGTAGAATAAGGTAGACCAAAGAAATGATGGATAGATTGCATCAAAGACGGCATGAATAGGGAGTGTCGAGTCGATGTCGAGTGAAATGGCAAGCGACAGAACCAAATGTCAGGAATTGACATACTGTGAGGATCTTACATAAATGGGTAAATGGTAAAGAAGAAGGGATCCAATGATTAAAGTAGCTGAAGGGATCAATGCAATTGACTGTACCTACCTTCTCCGGTATGACTCTGGCAACTTTCCTAGGCTCCTTCACTAAGGTCTTGGGGCATTGCATCTCGGACCAGCTGATGGGCACCATCCCAACTCCTTGCGGAGAACCTTCAGCAGTTGCTATCACCACTCCAAGTTCATTTTCTGCTGTAGAGAGATGATACCAGTGGATTTCTGTCATTGGTAGCTGAATATAAATATAAGGAAAGCATTTAAAGAAAAATGAGATTCATAATAATGGCCATTTGCCCAGAAATAAATGGAATGTTCACTACTTGTAAATAATTGTTTACTTTCTATGAGATTGATGGCCTGTGCTAGTGCTTTGTATCCTTGTGGGCCTTCGAATTCCTTGAACGGGTCTTCCCCTTGTGTTACCCCTTGTAGTCTCAGCATCAAAAGTCTCATCATCAGTTCCCGTTCCTTTACCAGAACCTCTTCATTCATTACGTAAACTTTTCTCCGTTTTAGGAACACACCATGTTTCTTAAAACAATGCCTATTGAAGTCATGTTTGTAGCTGTAGCCTTGCGAACACATCTGAAATTATTTTATAGAAATTAGTTTATCTTCAAATTTAAATAAATACAACTACAGTGCAGCAGGCCTACTATCAACTCTTAATACGAGCCAGTTGACGACCTAAATTGAGTTGCATCGCAATTTCGTATCATCAAGCCCATATGACGATCTAGTTTAGGTATTCACTAAAAGAAGATCGGGATTGGGTGGCAATCTAACATCATTCACTCATTTTGCATATAATTTCGTACCACGACGTGCTTTACGAGCCTAAATTGGATCGTTTAGCTGTCAAACTTAACGATTCAAATAAAGTTATAAAGTTGCTTTTCGCCGATCGCAAGCGAATTGTTTACTAGAATTTGTTAATGAAATAATTAAAAAACAGTGTCAAAATGTGAGAATCATTTTTTTGTGATGGAAAAGTTATCTTCAATTAAGTTTCGGTTGCATTTTCCCATACTTTTTATTGTTCATTTTAAGATGTGTGATGACGAGTATGTTCCGAAATCGAAACTATGTTCTTGTTCATATTCTAGTCTACATTATATCGCATTTTTAATATTTTTTAATATTTTATTGAGTTTTATATTTAGTATTAAGACATAAGCATAATAAAGTCGCAAGTTGCTTGTTAAAAAAGCAACTTAATTGCGCACGTAATAAAGGTAGAATTGGTTTGCGTTATGATTCGACTTTGGCGCGCTTTTCGACGGATGTTGCACGTGCTCTATGGTAGGTCTACGCGTTCGGATATTTGGATAGTCATTGCGTTTCAACTTAAAAGCTCCTCCTTTCATATTTATCGTTGATAAAAAAAACTAAAGTAACTTCCACATTGGCATAACTACGAATTTAGACAACTGCCAATATCCTTGTTTGATCCACTTCAAATAGGTGCGCATGTATTGTAAAACCAGTTAAAACCGGATGAAGCATAACTCCGAATTTCAAATTAACATACACGACACGTTGTCTCGTTATAAGTACTGTATTTGAATGCCAAAAGCTATTTATTTACTTATGGTAATTTCCTGCAATAGATTCTATTATTAATTGTCCGAAAAGTAGTTATTTATGGCCAGTTGTTAGTTTTGTCTTCTATAGACTAAAATAGACCACCAGCCCACCCATAGAGTCGAGATACAGAGTCGTTTGGATGTAAAAATGAAGTGGCTTTTTTGTCTTTTATTGTTTAAATGCTACTGCCTCTTCACTATCTAATGAATGTTGTAAAAAATGCCTCTAAATGATCATAAAATCAATATGTGGACAATTACAATACAAATATTATTAGAGAAATGCGAAGTAAACGTGGCATGATTATAAAATAATATATATTCTCGATTATATATATTCGTCCACATACACAGTCATTTAATTGTAAAACATAATGTTGTAAAGTGATGTCTTCGGAGAAAATAACCATTTACAAATAAAATAATACTATTTGTATGAAACGAAGATTTATAAGTCCCCTCATCAGCTACCAAAAAACTTCGAATTTGGAGGGAATCCACCCATCTGGTAACACTGTATCTCTATAATTTTTTTTGCCAATGTCTGCTAATGCTCAATACTCACGCAAAATTCTCGTTGTAAGAGTTTTCGAGCAATTTGATGATAAAATATTCATTGATTTGACACAAATCAATGAATTTTGGTATACGAAATGAATAAAACAAATCTATAGAGCCAGCAATAGACCTACTACATTGTTAAAATATTTGTATACGGAAACAGTGTTTTTTCCGGCATGAAAGGTACCCTATTTCCTTCTCAGTACTTCTCTATGAGTATGCGAAATTTCAGGAAGATTGTTCAAATATACAAACTCCTTTTCGCATTTATAATCTCTTGAGGGAATTTTGTAGAAATTTCTGTGTTTACCTCGTTAAGAAATTCTTGGTAAAAAATAAACGAAATGTATGCTGATAATTGTCTGTCTCCAAGATGTCCCCAAGTTACCAAAAATAATTTCGTACTACCTAACAGTTTGACAGTTGCACAAATCACAATATTGATACTTTTTAAATGTTTTTTTTATTAGGTTTTATTTTTTTAAATGGTATGCATTTAAAAAAATTAAAACCTAATAAAAAATGTGAATTTTTGCTTTTTGTATGGACTCGCCTTTTACTTAAAATATTTCCTAGTGTTAGTGAGATCCTATTAAAGTTACATACGTACATACATATATATAGAATCACGTCTTTATCCCTTACGGGGTAGACAGAGCCAAGAGTCGTGAGACTCGAGGGCCACTCTTATAGTGGGCTCTCTGATGGAATGGAGATTCAGGTATAGTGACAGGTTGCTAGCCCATCGCCTATGAGTGGAGGAATCCCCAGTTTAAAGCCCTTTCCCTCGATTGACTTTTACAATCTGCGCGAGAAGAGAAGCAGCTGGCACATTCTATGTTTTTTCTTCGCTCCCAGACCAGCATGGAAGCAATAAAATTTATAAAAGTATATCATCAGCTCACCTGTAAGGATACCCCTGAGTCTTGGCGCGGAACACGGAGAGCAGCAATGAGAAGAACACACAGACGAGGACCAGCCCCACCACGGACTGGAAGCGGCGCCGCTTGCCGTCCCCCGCGCCCCCCGCCGACCCCCCCTCCCGCACACCTCCACCCGCCTCGATCATAAGTATCATACCTACCACTACCGCCCCGTCTGTGACATGAGTTAAAGAAGTCAAGACAAGACAAGAATACTTTATTAGCACACAAGATCACATTTCCAGATACACAAAGTAACTTATAACTAAAAAAACCGGCCAAGTGCGTGTCGGACCACGAATAAAGTAGGGTTCCGTAGTCATTTTTGGCACCGCGCTGTTTTGCATTTCTTACGTTCTTTTGGAAAAAAGTGAGTGATTTGAAGTTTATAGGTCCAAGACTTTAGAAATTACAGGGGACACCGTGTTAAAATCTAACGACTTGGCGGGTGCATTTTTCCCTGAACAGTTATTACACTTAGACCGGACCACCCCGGTTGACCGCAACCGTAGCAACGTATCGGGTTACTCGCGGTATCGGTACAATCAGATTTATTAGATGCGACCGATTTATTATTTTTATTACGACATTCAGCTATACTATGTCCGTAAAACTTACAAAATGAACAACGAACGCGTTTATCACGTTTCGAGTTTTCATTCGAGTTACTAGTGAGTTTCGAACCGATAGTAGTGGTAACGCAAGTCCATGCTAGGCAAAAGCCTCCCCACTCTCTTTCCATGTGTCCCTATGTCTGGCCTTTTCTATCCACTTTCTGTCGAATGCTTTAAGTTCATCTGACCATCTTGTCTTAGGCCTTCCTCGTTTTCTGTGCCCATCAGCTGGGACCCAGGTTTTATATACATATAACTTTTTTTTATTGAATTAAAGATGGGTTTGCTCTTGACCACAATCTTACCCGCGGACAGAGATAAGGTCTGAAGTGTAGCGAGCTCACCCAGAAGTAGCTTATTCACTCTGGTTTTAAAAGAGAGTCAGGCTGTATGTGCTCGGGAAAACGCAGGTAGAGAGTTCCATTTATTTACTGCGCGCACGAAAAGCGCTTGGTGCTTGCGGGGGAATATTAACCAAGAAAGGATGATAGCTCGCCGTGCATTTGGACATAGGGTTAGACGGTATGAGCTCATGCAGCTCATGCTTTTATAATATAATATGATCTAATTATTACTACCATTTACCTTAATTTTCAATCTTTGTTAATTTTTTTTTTTATGTATGACATGCAGGTGTTTTGGATTTATTGTCTGTGAATCTGGATGTATCTTTATGAATAAATGAAATGAAATGAGCACACTCCCTAAAGTACAATACTTCCAGCTATGTGTATGCGAAATTTCAGAAAGATTGGTTCAGTAGATAAAGCGTGAAGAGGTAGGTAACAAACAAACAAGGTCGGTCTGATAGAAATTCGATTGACAAAACCTTCCATTTCTTTCCATTTTCCGAATTAGTTCCTAAATTGTTTATTAAATTATGCTTAAATAACGAGACGAGAGAGAGAGCATTAAAGTTGTTAAAGTTAAATTGATTTCAGGAAGTACAGTCAGAATCATATCAACCTACCCTAATTAATTGAGAATTCGCCGCAGTTGACTGTACGATTAGTACAGTAGTACGCTGAGAAAACCTGTCGTTTGGGTTGCGGTAATGTAATGTTCTATATAAAAATGGCAACGTTATTTTACTATAAGCCAAAGTTAAAATAAAACACAAGATATTTCTGCAAAACATAAGATGACTGTACTAGTTTGCGCATAATGGTAAAAGTCTGAACCAGGTTTCATTTCATGTAGACATTTACCCGCATCCAAGGGTTCCGCGAGTAGGCCGAAGCTGTCCAGAACGCGTTAGACCCGGACACACCCAAGACCTGCGACCTGGACGGGCTCCGGGCCTATCTGAAGAAGGCCAGCGACCTCAAAGTAAGTGGATCCTCCTAATCTATCTTCATTCGTCATCTGTCATCCGTGCACACTACACGCTTACCTAGTTACTGTGTCTAATTTATAATTACCCTCTAGTGAGTCAAAATGAATAAATGTGATAAGTGCGGAAAAACAATTACTAAAAAATTTCAGGACTGGAATGCAATAAATGTGAAAAAATCGTACATTTTAACACGCAATGCTCAGGTCTCACAAATAAACAGCTAACTGCCGTACGAAATACTGACAACCTTGAATGGACATGCCAAGAATGTCAGAATATGTCGTCCAAAAGAGGATCATTGGTATTCCCTGATGAAGAAGAGGACGATGATTCCCTAGCGTCATGCAATGAAAAAATAAATGTTAAAAAATTGCTCAAAGATATTTCGACAGAAGTAGATAAAAGTGTGAACAGAGCGGTTAGAGATATCCAGACCTCCCTCCAATTTCAGAGTAATAAGGTAGATGAAGTTCTTGAGAATATGGAAGCGGTTATGAAAACTATACAAGATTTGCAACGGAAAAATAGTGATCTTATAAACAAAAATAAAAACCTGGAAACTAGGGTAGGTGCTTTGGAACAAAAGATTCAACACCTGGAACAAGAAAAACTAGCTTCTTGTGTAGAAATTTCCAATGTACCGCTTAAAGAAAACGACAATGTTTCTGATATTGTTAAGAGGGTGGCTACCGCGGTGGATCAACAGGAGAGTGACATAGTATGTGTTAAGAAGGGTCCCACAAGGAAAGATACCATGAGCTCTATCGTAGTTCAGTTAAAGGAAGAAAAAATACAAGATAGATGGTTACAGGCAGCTAAATCTTCCAAAATATTCGTGACGGACATCATTCCCGATGCCCCTCACGCGATTACTCGTCAACCATACAACAACTATTTGTTGAACAAATATTTGTTCGTGAAGCACTATCACCATTCAATAAAAAACTTCTATGGCATGCTAAGCAGGAACTGAAAAATACCTACAAGTTTATCTGGTGTAGGAGAGGGACAGTTATGGCCAGGCGTCAAGAAAACGACAAAGTCATCGTCAAAATCAGATCCTTAGAAGATATTAAAAATCTACTTGTGTAAGCAACAGATACCTATAGCGTTTGAATTTATTTTCATTTATTTAATTTTTTGTCTGTTTTTTCTTATTACCTACCTATATGGATTACTGTCCCAAAAATATCTCAGAATTCTTCCACTGTTCAGTAAATTATTTTCTCAGATATATACCTGTTAAAAAAACTAACTTACTCTGCATGCATGTAAACATTCGATCTACGATTAAAAATTTTGATATGTTGGTTGAGTATATCTTGTCAAGTCAAATATCCATAGATGTGATAATCCTAACGGAAGCTAATATTTCATTGACAGTGAGTAATTTATTTAACATTGACGGCTATGATATGCACACGGAGTTGCGAAAGGGACGTAAAGGTGGTGGCATAATTATGTACACTAACAAGAAACACAAGTGCTCAATAATTAAAACTAACACTTTACACTTTGAATGCTTAGCCGAAAAAATTACAACTCCATCATCCTATTCCGCAACACTGTGTGTAGTGTACCGTCCACCTAAGAACAGTAAGCACCTATTTGTGGACGAACTGCAACACACTTTGCAAAAGATTCATTGTATCCAATCCACTGAGTTTTATTTGTTGGGTGATACAAATATAGACACTTAAGTTGATACCGCTATAAAACATAAATATAACACCATTTTATCTAACTGTGGGCTTGAGTGTGGGATCTCGGCGTATACACGGATAGAAAGATACAAAAACACAATAACAAAATCTTGTATAGACCATATATATGCACGATCCCAGACTCAAGACCTTCACACCGCGGCGCTCGGTACGGTTATGGCCGACCACCGCGTTGTAGTTCTAGCTTGCACCGGACCGTTGCCGAGTCATGTACAGGATGCTCCTAAATATAAACATATTGTCGACTCCAAAAAACTTACCTCGATTTTTAGAGATGTCGACTGGACAAATATGTGTAATTCTGATTGCCCAAATCAATTATATAGTAACATTAAAAACACGTTTAATGATTGTTATAAAAAATCTTCAAGAATAGTTAGGGATGTAAATTATGTCAATGGTAAGAAAAATTCATGGATTAGTAAAAAATATTAAAGCTAGAGAATACAAAGATAAATTATTTAACTTGTGGAAACATGACACCAATAATATGATTTTAAAATTAGAATACAACCAAAATAGAAATTATGTATATAAATTAATACAAAAAGCTAAAAATTCTTATACATTAAAACAAATTCAAGATAATAAGAATGACTCAAAACGTTTGTGGCAAATTTTGAATAATTTAACAGGTAGAATTAAAGTCTCAATAGACAGTATTATAACGAATGCTTTTGACAATAATATGAAAACTATTGATATTGCCAACAAATTTGCTAAAACTTTTGACGATAGTGTAAAATCTATCATTCCAACATGCACAATCCCTCTTTTAAAGAAAGAAGAATATAAACGTACTGTTGACGTGTCTATGAAGTTTCAAAGGGCAAGGGAAGATGACGTAGAAAAGATTATAAAGTCCTTACACACTAATAAATCACCTGGCATGGACGGTATTAGACCTATTGATGTAAAACTACTAAGTCGTAATATTGTCGGAGCAATCACAAAACTGATTAACCAAAGTGTAACTACAGGTATCTATCCCAAGGAACTCAAGACAGGTGTAATACGACCTATACATAAAAGTGGTTCTCGTAAGGAATGTTGTAATTTTCGTCCTATCACAATACTATCTATTGTAGATAAAATAGTAGAAAAACATGTTAGTAGTCAAATATACCAATTTTACTCAGATAACAACATCCTAACTGAAAAACAGTACGGTTTTCAACCGCATAAAAATACAACACAACTACTTTGCAACTTCACTGATAGAATATATAAAAATTTAGATGACAAGAAACATGTTTTGGTGTTGTTCATAGATTTTAGTAAGGCGTTCGATACTCTTCGACACGATCAGCTTCTTGAGAGTCTTGAGGACCTCTGCTCAAATGGTGTAAAGATTATTTAACTGACAGAACTTACAGGGTGAAGATTGGTGATGCAATCAGTGACGAGGTTTCAGTTACACAAGGAACAGCACAAGGTTCGGTCCTCGGGCCTTTACACTATCTTACATACGTCAATAATCTAACCAACTTAATAAAAATAGTGACGCCTATCTCTTTGCAGATGATACTTGCCTCGTGGTTGCAGATCATGATGTACACAAGGCTCTCAAAAGGCTACAGGATGACTTTAATTTACTGTGTAAATGGGCTCATGATGTAGGATTGGTTCTAAATGCAGAAAAGACTAAAATAATGTACATTAGTTCTAGTCATAATAGAATCAACACTAATATTTCCCTAAAAGCACATACCTAGTCATTCTTGCCTTCATAAGCCTAGCAATCTTAACTGTAAATGTCTCAAAATAGATTTAGTAGATAAACAAAAATATTTAGGCCTGGTGATTGATAGCCGCATTAATTGGAAAAACCATATTGATTACATTTGTGATAGGTTAAGAGCTTTACTAGCAAAATTCACGATACTTAAAAATAAAATTCCCTTCTCAGTTCGTTTATCTTTATACAAGGCGCTGGCAGAACCTTTAATTGATTATGGACTTAGTAGCTATGGACGCACCTTTAAAACACACGTTGACCTTATATTTCATCTTCAAATAAGACTAGGTACTTAAAACTGTTGTACCACATAAAATAAAAGAAAAATATAAGGACAATTATAATAAATTATTTTCTTTCTGCAATGTCATGACCGTACATAATAAAATAAGATATGACTTACTTAAGGAACATTTGTTTGACACATCATTGCACAAACCAATGAATTTTTCAAAAGACACAAGACCCAAAAAAAGACACTACTGCTCCCTTCTTTTAACAACCTTTATGGTAAAAGACGCCTTCAATATGTTATACCCCAATTAATAAATGAACTGCCAAATGAAATTACAGATAAACTTACCAATAAAAATATAAAAAATAATTTGAAACGATTTCTCGTAAATGAATCATCCTGTTAATACAACCCACACGCACACTACTCGTCCGTTGTCGCGCGAATGCCGGTGTGCAGATAAATATGCCCACCGTCATTTTTGTGTGTGATCAAAGTGTGTTGTAGTTCGAATCGAATGCAAAATGTTAAATTATAGTTTTATATAGATTTAGGTAAGTGTGTAAAATCAATAATTATTTGTATTTAAGATCGAATAGATATACACACAAATCTATTAAGATTTTTGTATATCCTTTGTTAATTATAAATTGTTTGTAAATTTAAGAATAAATGAAATGAAAATGAAAAAAAAATTCAGTCTGCATTAAACCATTGAGATAGCCACACGTTGTTTACCACGCCATCCAAATTTGAGCCCTATTATTAGCTATCGAAGGATCATACAATTTACTAAAATATGATGTTACCTAGAAAATGTCATGTGTGAATACATTGCAAAATAAATTCATAAAAGCACTAAGTGCATTGAATGCAATCAAGCTATCTAGATAAGTTTAAGACAACTAGATGGCGCTGTCGTAACAGCATGTTATATGGATTCGAATACGAGGAGTGGAAGACGCTGAGCTGCCACAGTTCACTATACTGGGCCACGAGACTAATGACAGGAAGGTAAGAAATTTATCTTTCTGAAATTTCATATAGACATAGTTAGAAGTACTGAGAAGGACGTTTCATCTCGATTTTAATGCATATTGATGTAATACAGAGTAATAACATCATGTACGCAAATCAGTCGACAGCCTTGAACCACCTGGAGCAGTACGAGGATGCCCTAGACGACATCAAGCGCAGCCTGGCGCTGGGCTACCCCAGGCACCTTCGATACAAGGTGCTGGAGCGGCGAGCCAGGACTCTGCTACTCTTGAAGAGGAACCAGGAAGCCGTAACTGCTTTAAGAATTATAATGTCATAATTATTTGATAAGACGTTCATGTAAAGTGTATGCAATTTAGTACGTAAACCTCCACAGTTTTGATAATATATAGAAAGGTTTTTATCCATTAATTGAATGTTTGTTATTTATTAGATTCAATTAATATGCTGTGTTCGCTCTAACTTATACATAGTTTCTAATTTTTATTTCAATAAACTTGTGTGTTGTTAGCGAACTAAATAAATAAAATAAAAAACAAACCAACACCGGATTCCATGAGATAAGTGTCCCAAAATCATTTTCGTTTCCTCCTTACACGAACCTACCTACATCCTACAATAAAAATATCTTCCGTGCTATAGGGTGTGGTCAATACCTGTTCTTTCCTTTGTTGCTATTTCATAGTGATTTGATGATTGATTTGTATTTCTCTTGCTTTGAACAGAGAGAAAAAATCACTTGGCTTTGAAAAAATGAAATCGAAATAAACAACAAAGAGTTTATAATCACTACGTTTTAAATAAACAAGCAGAAAAGAAGGTCAGCCAGCCAATATTACGTGAAGGATATATATTTCCAATATATTAATAGGTATATTGAAGGAAATTTTGGGTAAACAAGTAGTAAAACTCTCATAACACATATTATTTAGATTTTGTTTTTATAATAAGGACTTTGTACGGATAGGCCAGGTACACGGAGAAAAAACAAATTACAAGAATTGTATAGTAAAAAAATATTACAAGATTTATAGTTATTTCAACAAATGTATTGTACTCAATGCAATATTCTCGTCAATCTTACTTACTTTCAGTTTTCTTTACGTTTTATTTTGTAAAATAGTCATAACAGAATTCATTCAGTAACTATAACGATTCTTGATCACTATTTATTACGAGTCAATGTGTGAGGATTACCAGAATAATATGTTTTAGTTACAATGATTACTTATGGTACTGTATACGATTTATCATTATGTAGTGGAAACCATAATACTTGTTTTTGATGCTGAATACTCTGTTTTGAGTACAATTTTATCGTTTGTAGCACTTTACCAATATCATTAACCATACAATAGAGTAACATATAGCAATAGCTAATCTAGTAAGTAATATTAATTTTTTTGTTTGATTTGGATATGAAACCTGGCTGTGCGGCGACTTAAAATCAATTTCAATCTTTCCTACTGTTCTGTGCTTCAAATCAAGTATAAAAATTTGTTACGTTTTGCTTAAAATAAATAGTGTGCCGACCGAAATGGATGAAGTCGTTTCTAAATTACTAGACCAGTGGGACCTTAAAGAATACATACCTACTTTCCAAGGTAAGAGCATTTTGACACTATTAAAAACTATATACAATATGTAACGACCAATTACAATCACCCCTTTACACACACAACGACTAACTTGGCAATGTTAATGGAGTGGTTTGCCATTGCCTTCTCCATTTCACATACTAGCTGATTGACATCAACTAGAGTGCAGGTTTCCTCACGATGTTTTCCTTCACCGGAGATCATAACCCACTAAATAGAAACCAAGATCTTTCTGTCCAGTACACCCCTCAGGCAAGTAAACCACCCATCACCTCTGAGGTTTGTAGGTACCTATCACATTGTCAGGGGCTTCCGTGAATTTCAAACCCGATTCCCTACTGATTTGTAAAAGACAAACTTTAATGGAAGTAGCATAGGGAGGTACCTATAACCTGGAGCTTGAGAGAACCATTCTATGACTTGCTGGTGCATGAGGTGCACACCCTTTCCTACACCTAAAAGCGAGTAGTCACATAAAAGATGATACAGGCTTGCAATATCTCTTTGGTTTGTCCACTATTTAGAACTTTTCTTCATCTGATAATTAATCAAACTAGTTTGTTTTCATAGTGGAGTCAAAAATAAACATCAATATAACTTGATTATAAACATTATGTAGTCTTATATGAATTGTAATGGGTATGTATTTCATATTCAAATTAGAATATTTTAAAATATTATTTTTTTTGTTTTCAGCCTTTGAATCCCTTAAAAGAACTACTGAAAAAAACAAATGAGGGACAAAGCAGCAAATAATAATGGCAGATGAAAGGTTTGCAACATTATTGTGCAGGATTTATTAAAAGATGATCCTTCAAAACGAATTGATGGATCATTATTGCTGGAAAGAGCTAAAATGAAATGAAGACCAGTAATTTGACCATTAATGATTATATGAACAAGTATCCAGTGCTCAAGTCACCAAGAGGATATGAACTTTATTCCTTAATATTGCAGTATTGGCATTGTTAGAACATGTTTAATAATGTATAAAATATGGCATCATAGGATAATAACGAAGTACTTTTTGGATAAAAGGTTTTAGTTTTCCAAAATCTTTTAAAATGTTATATTGTGTGAGCGAGACAGCTGCAAAGTGTAGCTATACTACTCCATAGAAATAAGAGGTTTTCTGTGTCATTCCTGTCGGCAACCTTTTCTGATAAATGAAAATAAATGTGATTAATAAAATTTTTGTATTTTATTTATTATCCAAAATTTCACGAGTATTGATTTGCGGTTTTGTTAGTGTTGTATTATTTAATCAATAGTTGATTACTGTAGTCACATTCTTTTCACAATTTAGTGAGTGTTTGTTATTGTGAGACATGTTCGCCTCATTTCATACAATAATAATTGAGTGTGAGTGTCGCACAACAAAGGTACCTACTAAATTGTAAAAAGAACGTGATTACAGTAAACAACATTTGACGAAATAATATAACATTTACAAGACCGTACTGATACAGGTTACAATGTAAGGTTTAGTAGGCGAAACTCCTGTATAGTAATCACAACAAAACCAATTAGTGGTCATTACGATAATATATAGCTATCAAAATTAAATGTCAAGTAATCGTAGCAAACTATTTCATGTGCTCTTCACTCTTCGTGTTGTTACAATCACCAAAAATTCTAGTAAAGTGCACCATGCACGAAGTTTTTGGAACTTTACATTTTTCTTACACTTCACTAGATAACTATGTTAGATTAACAAACATTCTGTTTAATTCATAATTTAGTAAACCGAACATGTCATTCTTGCTGTGTCGTTAACAATAAGAAAGTCTAGTTCCGGTTGTTGTTATTCTAGTAAATGCTACAAGATTTTTTTCTCCGTGTATATATAAAACTACGTCGAACTTGACCCTTACTGACACGATGTTTGTGGTTGGTCATAGAGGTTTGTCCAAATTCAATATGATAGCTTGTTAACAAGAATTTGGAAATATTAAATCTTGCTCTCTTTTACATTTCTCTACTTTTAATTCTATACCAAATATAACAATTACAAATAATAAATTTTATTATGGCATTGACGAGGTGGTTGAAATTTCTGAAGGAGCGTATGAACTCCAAGACATCAGTGAGTTCATACAATCAAAAGTAAAGAATTGTGTTTTCAAGTTATTGTCAACTCGATAAATTTTCCAGTCGTCAGATTTTCAAGACGTGTGACTTTTCTTTATAATTAAAAAAAAAAGGAAAAACAGATCTTCTAAGCTATTAGGCTCCTTCATTTAGTAACTGTTAAAGTTTTCCATTAATTTTTTCATCTCATAGTCATAGGTTATAAAATGTTTACTTAGCCCATTTGGGGACGGCTTTTAATTAGAGCAATTGCAAACATTTTTACGCCTTGTTCCAATAAACCAGTCATCAGTCAAACAAACAATCAAACTCACTTTTGCATTTATAATATTAGTTAGGATAATGACCACGACCCTCAGTTATGAGGAATACGACAAAAGAAGAAGGAATAAAGAAAATTCAAGACTATTTCCATTTATTTGGCTTTTTATTTAAAAGATGCACTGTGGTTGTGTGGTTTATATAAACATTTTTCTTGTCCCGTGCCAGTCTTGGAGAGTTGAGTTGAGTAATCAGTCTTTGTAATCCGTCATCTATATCCCGAAAATTAATTCAGAATCATGAAAGTTTATTGTTTAAGAAAAATAATTTAAATTTTGATTGTGACCAATTCATTTTGACACCATAGTAGATTGTTAAAATATCAATATAAAACTGTGTTAAAAAACTACTGGTATCTGGTACTTACACTAAAAAAGAATAATAGAAAGCAAAAAAATTTTTTGGAATTTCTTGTCTGTCTGTCGGTATGTATGTACGCGTTTCACGCAAAAAATACTGGACGGATTTGAATGAAACTTTTTTTGTTGTATAGCTATTAAGCCTGGGCAACATATAGGCTATAATTCATTTTGAAAACTGGAACACCTGATGAAGAACCATAACAGAACAGCTAAACTAGATTTACGCATGTCAAGCACAGAATTATTCGTATTGTTTACTATCTACTACTAGTATTACCAGTATTAGAATACTATGTAACAAGCTATCTCGCAAAAAGACAGTATTTGCCTGAATGTTGTTAAAAAACGGAAAAGCAACCTTCGATGTAATAAAATTTCAATAGCTAGCGTTTTATGAAAGCCGAGTCGTTTACCCATATTGTGCGCTTTTGTCAATCACAGGCAGAAAAAAAATTACCTAATAGTTTGACAGTTGCACAAATCACAATATTGATATTTTTTGCAAAAAATTTATAATTTTTATCGAAGTTCCGAATTTACTTTGAATGTATGGAATATTAAATAGGTACCAAATTAACTCTAGGGACAAATTTACAATAACCCCCCACGCGCACGGCGTTCTTCAGAGCTACGGCTGCGTCCGTGTCGGCGCCCGAGTGGAACACTATGAAGGGTTCCGTTTTTGCCTTTTGAGGTACGGAACCCTAAAATAAAAAAAAAAATAAAAAAATAACACATTAACCAACCTGAGGCTTTGTTTGAATGTGAATAGAAATTAAATGATGACTGCTGTACAAGACCTTTCGGCCACCTATGTAACTGTATTTTAAAACCGGTTACAAAAGAATAAAATTTGCTCTTTTCTCGTTACCGGTTACAAACTAAAAATATTTTCAGTCGACTTTGTAACTACGTTTTGTAACCATTGCGAGGTTACAAATGTAAGTTTTTCTTTTCTGATTACCTGTTACAAACAAAGACTTCTATATTTATGTGCAACCTACTTTTTCTATATTAATAGCGTAAACTGAACATAAATATTGGTGCTTATACTTGCCAGTATAAATAATATAAAATACTACTTATAATTTATAAAAATTCATGCATAGTTGGGCATTATTCGAATAAAAATTATATTCGTAGAAATGACTTTGACTTCGATATTTTTCGTCTTTTGAATAACGAATAAAATAACACAAAAAAAAAAATAATAATAAATAAATAAAATAAAAAACGCACGGTCGGCTTTACATCGCCGGTTTTGTATTAAAAAGGTATTGTACATTGAAGCAGCGCCAGGCAATCTACCTCGTGTAATGCGTTCATTTGGGGTGGCCCATTATATTTCCGTGGGTTGGCCAAATGAAAAACGGTACAACTGCCAGTTGTCAAGTAAGTAAGCAAGTGAGCAAGAGTCTCATGGCATTGATTTTTCTTAGATCTCATAATTAAAGTTAGAAAGGCGGTGGGGTAGGAGTAAAAGAAAGAAAATAGCTTTTTTTTTCGAAAATATTCAGCCACAAGAAAACCACGTCTCCGGGAATAGATTTGCACATGGAAACGACATAACTAAGATATTTACTTTTCTCATAGACTTTACGTAATGTGTTTAATGTTTCGGCTAAAAATTATCTATTTTCAAAACCAGTAATAAAATTATTTAGGAAGTGTTTTGAAACGCCGGCTTTTAATTCTTTTATCTCTTTACTTACTATATTTTCACATCAATGATTTGCCCAGATTATTTAGAATTTCAGGTTAATATTACTACATACTTTTAAGTTTATAGATAAGATTTTCAAAGATATCAATATTTTCTACAAATCATTCAAGTTCTCACTATATTTGCTAAAATTAAACATCGATTTAACTATAAGAGTTTGTGTTAACTGAACAGGACCAGTTTGAGGGTTTTCGGATTTTATTTTCATCATCTGCATAACCACGACCACTCTGACAAGAGTGACCCACTAAGAAAAAGAAAAAAGAGATTGCAAAAGTGAGCATTGTAGCTTATGCTACAACATAAAGCTGAGCTTTAACCTTTTCGGCAGGTATAAGAATAAGAATTGTACTTAGGTATGTGTTTTTTGTGTGAAAATAAAAATTCTTTTCTAAGTATGACACCATTCCGTATATGCAAAGAAGCGACATAAATCTAACAAAGATATGTCTGAACGGGATCAATCAATTCATTGCCAGACAAAAAATATGCATCATGGGGTTTGCAGACGGCATGGTGGTTGTCAATGTGTAGTGTAGACTGGTGATACGAGTTGCGATAACGCAGTCGTCCCTAGCGCCTGAGCCCAAGCATTCCTTATTCTTCGGAATACTGCTGTCTCTGTCCAGACGAGCAAGCGAGACAGAGACAGACGTGCCGTTGAATCGTACCCAAAAATAACATTTGACAAATTAGAAGCTTTCGTATTTGTTACCTTCATAAACCAATTCCTACCTTGATGACTATTTTATTTATTTTGACTACAATCGTAACTATTCATTGTAAAAAAACTCATTTTATGGACAGAAGTTATATTATAGTTTTTTTCTACGTGTAAGCCTATTTTGGCACTACGATTTTTTTTACAAAAAACAGCATAAAACCAGTTGCCGCAAATATGAGATTTCTCAAAATGTTTTAAAATGTAAAATATATTTAAAAAGAATTTTTCCCAAAATTCCCGAGGGAGCGGAGCCCCCAGGCGCAGCTAGCTTTTATATAAATAATCTTTTACAGCTTCATCTACATCTTCACTTTCTAAAGTCACAAAGCAAATCAAATATTATTGACTGAACAGTCCTATAATTAGGAACTGGATAGAGGTTATCAGTGCGTTAATCGAAAGTAATACATCCTAGATATTAGTCTCTAGGTGTGTACAACACAGTATACATTTTATATATTTTTACCTACCTACTTGTACTTTGATATGGCATGGCAATTTTGGCTGCAAGAAAAATTATTTATTATTTAAAAATAAGGCTAACCTTTTGCACGAGCTCTTCAAACGCCAGATTGATGCCGTCCTGTGTCTTAGCACTGCTTTCAATGAAGAGCATCCTGTGTTTTTGTGCAAATGCCTGGCCTTGTTCCCTTGGTACTGCGCGTGGCTACAAATATATTGATAATTCGAATTTTTAGCGATTAAAAAAAAAAAGACAGATTTTTGGGAAATTAAAAAAAAAAAAAGTTTAAAATGGGAGAATAATTTTCGAATTATCTATACAAAATATTCGCATTAAATTTATAATAATTATTACTATCATTACATCACGAGTAGACAAGCTCAAAATTGCTAATTCGCTAAAAATATATGATCCCAATATTGATACTTTTTTGATGTTTTTTATTAGGTTTTCTTTTTTAATGCCAATCCCGTGCATTTTGCTTTTTGGATGGTCAAGCGCCACCTATGAATTCATCTGGAACTATTTTTTTTTTTTTTCTATGTCTTTGGATACTACAATACATGTATGTATTCGCCAATGGTAGCATTGAAAAAAAATAATTATTTAAAAAAGAAAAATTCTGCTGTATTTAAACTTACTGCTTTATTTTCTTCGTTTTTATCCACATTTCTTTTGATTATCATAATAACAAACTTCAAGTGTTTTTCGTCTGCATAATTTTCGAATTATGTAATAATAAAGATTAGACTACGATGAAATTATTAATAACAACAATATCAGGTAATTTTATTAAATTTTACAAATAAATAATTATTTGTTTGTTGAAAATGAATCAAATATTAGTTCAAACCTAAACATTCTAAAGTAAAACATTTATTAACCACGAAAGTAATTTCCTAAAAAGTCTATTTACATTTATATTGTTGTAAAATCATAAAAAGACTTGAAAGGAATAAAAATGAAATACTTTAAACAAAAATTAGTTGATTAATCTATAGACCAATCAACAAAGTAAACCTACCTATGGTCCATTTATTCCTAATTGTCCTATTATGTAAACAATCTTCACAGTACTTTTTGTTGAATTTAGTTGAAAATAAATCAAATATCAGTTCAAACCTAAACATTCTAAAGTATTCATTAACCACGAAAGTAATTTCCTAAAAAGTCTATTTTAATTGTTGTAAAATCATAAAAAGACATGGTAAGCTTGTTTACATGATAGAATTAAAAATGGGTAATTACCAATAATAATATAATTAATGATAACACATTTTTTAATTTATATTAAAAATGGGTAATTATTCGGGACTTTCGTTTTTACCGGTATAAGCCGATCATGAGTGAAAATCAACCATTTTCTTCGCAATAACGTGCGTCATAACATATTTTTTAGTAGTAAATTACCATTAGTTATATAATCTAGGTGTTGTTATAACAATAATTATAAAACAAGCTAATGAGGTATTTTCAGAGACCCAAATAAAAAAAATAGTTCCAGATGACTTCATAGATGGCGCTTAAGGAAAAAAAGCAAGATTAATATTTTTCAATTTACTTATTATTGTCCCTCAAGCATATCTTTAATGTTTTTGAAGTTATGTAATTGTTTCCCAATTGAAATGAAACATGATATCAAGTGTTAAAGTCGCCTTTTGTTGGATTCAAAGAAAGCGATTTTTCAAAAAACTGAGGATTTTGGCAAAAATTCCAGTACATATTCGTAATCTACTCACCAAAATACCCCAAGATGAGCATTCAAATCAATCCAAAGGGGGAAAATAAAAGTTAAAATTTTGTAAACCTATGGAATAATTCAGTTCGGAATTTTACGTTGTTCAGAAAAGGTTATACTATCATAATTAAACAAGTGGATTGTTTAATTATGGCGTGAATTTCCTACTAGAACAGTGCTTTTTCCGGGGATATGTCCTTCTCAGTACTTCTAACTACGTGTACGCTAAATTTCAGGATGATTGGTTCAGTATACATATAAAACCCTTGAACTGCGTAGCGCTATAAATCACGATGACGTCAACTGCGGGGGGTCCGCGCGGGCGGCGGCCACTTGAGACTCGGGTAACATAAACAAAAAGTTCTCCGAAACGATAAGGAGTCTACACGTGTTATTTATACCACTGAGAGTAGAGGTGTTATATTAGTGTCTAATATCAGTATTCATGTTATCGAATATAACGTTTAGTCGGTATTACGTTCCGTTAACGGTTACCAAGGAACCGTCAAGAACCGTCAGCGTATATGTAGCGCATTGCTGGCACGGATCGCTTTAAGAGGCTTGGTTGAGAACTTCCGAATACGATACGAGTTCGCCGCGTTCTTGTTAGGCCGGACAACCGACTAATATATTTTATGCAAGTGATAATATGTACGTACGTAGGTACCACCCAGCCAACCGAATGGACTGGACTGGACCGAATGGACTGATTGGGCTGGACTGAATGGGCCGAGTGGACTGGACTGAATCGTGGGCTACAAAAGATGATTAGATCGCATTTCACGAAAGTAGTATATTTCAATTCCAAAAAAGAGTACCAGATCACAATCCACAAAAATAGGAACAGATCCCACTTCATATTTCGGAGACGACGACGACGTCGCCGCAAAGTGCGTTTCCAATATCAAATATTCAGTGTTATCGGTATCGTTCTGTATCATAAGTAACTCTTATAACTAGAAACGGCTAGAGGTAACCGTTTGAGGTGCCTGATATATAACTGTTACCGGATAACCGATTACTCAGTTATCTAAGAACCTAATATATTCGTATTATGATATCATCTCTAATATCATGTTCTCGATAACGGTTACGATATATTCATAACACCTCTAACTGAGAGCGTCATAAAACAAGCGAGCTCTTTGTTTTTAATTGGAAACAATTTGAGCCTTTGGAATTTCGACAATTCTAGCTAAACTTGTACCTTTTTTCTCCGGTTTTTTGTATTGCAACCTCGTGTGAATACTAAGAAATAAAACAATGTTTTAAGGAAAACGTTTTTTTATTTATAAGCCAAGACATCATTTCAACATATTTTATTGCTAAAATAAACCATATATCCATATATATTTTTACACAAAGTCAAACAGTCCGAAACGGTCCAAAAAGTCCGGGCGGTTTCGCGCCAATCCAAAAAACATTGTCAAGTTCAACAAAAAAATGAATGACGGGGACGTTCCTGTGGCCACGCATGCTTTCCTTGTTTCGCACAGTATACTCTGTTTCATTCTTACATCACAACGTTTAGAAACAAAATATTTACAGAGCAAAGCATAAAGTCGAGTCGACGAGGCCCCGATGTGGCTCCTACGCAGTTACGCGGCAAATGAAAAAAACTACAATGTGGCTCCTACGCAGTTCAAGGGAAGCGTGAAGAGCCAACAAATAAAAACAGAGTGCACAGCTAGCACAAGTTTGTGATTGTCTATTTATTATAGATTTAGCTGATAATATTAAAACTTCTTGGAAAACCAAAAACATTAGGAATATATTACAAAAATATAGCGTAGAAAAGTACTTATTACTTCCATGTGTGAACGTCCATCTGAACAAGTTTCATTGAAAATGCATCGCAATAGAACAAAAGCCAATCAAATCAAAAATTTTGCAAATTTTGATAATAAAAATTTTTGATAATAAACATCCTATCTAATGTATTAATTGGAAAAATTAAAAGTTTAGATACTTATTTAAAGGCATCATCAATATTTTATGAATCGAAAAGTCGCCTACACAGCATGATGACTACTTACATACTCAGAGGGATCATAGGTACCTACTTATATACTTTTAAAACATTACAGTATATTGTGTTACAGCACTAGTGCCTTCTGGGACTATAATGAGTGGCAGTTCCCTTTCACTTGAAATGTTTTGTTTGTTGTGTTGTTATTAGTAATTTGCAGAAATGGAAGGAAAAGTTAAAGTATTAACCGCTAAAAATGAATCTTATTTCGCACGTCTAACGCAATTATATGATAAAACAAAGAACTTGTTTGGCACAGAGGGTTTGCGACATTTGACCAACCCAATTAGACAACCGGCATATCTACCTACACTACACGAATGCAGGTCGTTGCCTGGCTTGGTGTTATAATAATTTATATATATTGGCCCGCCTTAGCACAGGTGAAAATGTTAAAAAGGTACACTTTATTGAAGAAGTTTCCTACCTAAAATTGAAAACCGCATCAAAATCCGATCAACTAATACATATACACAAAATAATATTAAATTATATAAGTACCTAATTATGTAGGTACCTAATCCTTCCCCATGAATCACTTTGTCTATTAATGAAAACCGCATGAAATCCGTTCAGTAGTTTTTGAGTTTATCGGGAAGACTGGAAGCCGCGGGAACTAACATTTATTTATTATTTTTTTATTTAATAGCCATCAATATCCCAGTACTGGGCAAATGCCTTTCTCTCCTTCTTCCAAGACTCTCGATTGGAACTTTTTATTTATTTACTATATGATTATGGATAAAGCTTGATAAGTTGTCTGAAAGATAAAAAAGATACAATAGTACAAATCATAGAGCAACACGGATTCTTTCATTCCGCGCGCGGAAGTCCTTGTTGCTCGAAGGTACAAATGCAATACAAGAGTCATAACTATCCTTTTTCGTGGCCTCAAATGATCGAGCAAATTAACAATAGTTGAAACGACACACATAGTTGGCGACCTGTCGCCGGGCCGGCGACACCACACCAAAATTTATTGTTTTAATTAACCCCGTGTAGACACTCCGGTTTCGCAATTACGATGTTGTTTATCACATTTTTGACAGTCGGCTAATGTATGTATGTTGGGAGCATTTCCTCCTCGAGGACGACTAAATGGGACCTCAATCAACGAGACTAACGTCAATGCAATTGTCGTGGCCACAGACTGGTGTCATCTGATTAGCCATTTCGACTCGAAAAGAAGTTTTGCTCTATAATTACACAATAAAATTGTTCAAATGTCAGTGGGTTTATATCGTGAACGATGATACGATAAAAAAGAATATCTTGGTTATGACCTGAATAAATACTACCGGCATATTAAATCGCAAGTAAGTATGTATTGCAATTTGACGAATTATTTTGTTCATATTCACTCTCTTCTAATATTCTTCTCAACTCTTCATCCGTCAACAGCTGTTTCTTACTCATTTTTCCGCAAAAATACAAAATTCTAAAGTAACAAAAACAAAAAAACAACGAAAACCTGTAATTTCTTTCGACTATCTTTACAATAATTTAGAAATAATTGATTTATAGAAACTAGGTGAAGAATGACATCTAAAAATGAAGAATAGAATATGAATCAATACAGTATAAATTTGTGACAGATGAGATAGGTATGAATGTGCCAGCGCACGCATAAATAGATCCCTAGCAGTTATCTTTGGCTTAGCTTGCGTAAATTGTTGGATCTTTCGTATAAGTGAGGAATATCCATACTAATAATGTAATATTATTCTAAATACTACAAGTAATTTAATAATTTCGTAAACTACATGTCAAACAATTTAAAAAAGTTTAAAAAAGAAAACATTAGTCAAAGAGACCGCCCCGGGTCATACCTGGTGCAAAAGTGCCCATGACGCTTGCAGCGTTCCCTCGCTGTATAGCAAGGGAAATGCGTTGCACCAGGTATGACTCGGCGCGGGCTCAGCGCTACTACTTCTAAGGCGCCTTCCCAGCTCCCGCACAAAACCTCTGGCCTCGGCACACCATACCCCGCTCACCTCCACCGCAAAGGGGATATTCTTTTGCATTTTAGAAACGGCTTTACTAACTTTAAAAAAAATAGGTGCTACCACTTCGAAATCTGCAAAAAAACTGGCAGTTAATATTTTATTTCACCGGCAAGGGCAGTTGAGATACAAAAGACGATACCAGCAGCAAAATCCAAGGAAAAAAGTCTTATCTATCTCTGTCTGCTCTTTATGTTAATAAACAATGTGTTTATACTTAGAAGTATAAGTAGGTACTAAGTATTTTTCGAGTTTCGAATTCGAGTTTCAAACTCGAAAAATGATCGAATTATCTTCGTATCTGTACGGTGCAATTCGGTTTACACAAAAAAAGATTGATTTATATACAATGATTTAACATAACATCAAATATATAATATAATAACATCAGTAACGAATTATATATATATTACATTAACACAATGAATATTATCATATTAACAATATAACATTGTTACGTATGTCGTATTACGTACGTGTGAATATTTAGAGTAGCTAGCGCTAGTATAGGTAATTTCGGGGCAGATTGCCGTTTTTTAAATAACTCGTAGTATTTCATAAACTATTGATCCAAATTACATGCAGTAAACAGCAAATATTAAGTATATTAAGGTTGCACTAGCACCAACCGATTTGCTTTCGTATATATGTAAATAAAAAGTGACCATAAAAGTTACAGTGTAAATAAACATTTTTTTTTCTCCAAGCTAATTTATAATGTTTTAGAACTGCAGCAGCGGTCACCAATAGCCGGCCACTGCCACTCATTTTTTTTGGCTTGCCCTAGCTCGATACACCATTACATTGTAGTTTAAGAAAGTAGTAAATTATTATTTTCAAGGTTTATTATGGGCGAATCCGAAGGGGATGCTTTTAGGGGGACAAGGGTCCCTTAGTCCCCTCTAAATCCGTTAATATCGGGTTGTCATGACCGTGTTATCCGTGCTGAAACGTCCAGTAAGAAAAAAAAAGTTTGTACACATTACATGCCTTGTATAACTACAATGTAACTCACGTCTTGCTCAATGAGATGTCTGCGGCTACTTTAAGTAGGTATAGGATGCACCTATTACAATTACATGAGTAAAGGCACCAAAAAAGAAAGATACGGACGTATACATCATGTATGAAAAACATGTAATTATTTTCTACTGGCCTCGAAGTTTATATCACTGATTACAAAATAACACATTAATTTGTTTTTAAAACTGGTATTGCCTTTTGCAACACACTAATCGTCATTATTATGGATTCTTAGCCATTACCATCTGTGGCGTACAGCGGAGCGTCATGTTCCCCGCTACCCGCATTGAGCTGTGACTCATTATATTCAGATACGTCTTGGTGTGCGGACGGTTGCCCGAGTGCACAGGCTGTTATCATTCTCAGTGACTATCTAGTCGCTCTGTACCAACTTATACCAATAGTCAGGATACGGTGGAGCCCCAGTTAACTGACCCGGTTAAGCCCCGGGTCAGGTTGTGCTGTGGGGCACATAACGTGCGGGGCGGGGCACGTTACTATGCCGTATAATATTAGTGCCAACGGCACATTTGGCGACGAGATAAACGTGAGTACATTAATCTTTAGTAAAAAAAAAACAAAGAAAGTGGGTGGAATATTAAATTTAATTTTATAATCCTATCACTGGGCTTCCGCCCGCGTTAGATTCTTATTCGAGGGTAGAATCTTAAGAAAATATATCGTAAAGAATAATCAGCAATCTCGATAATCAATAATTTAGTGAAAAGGGTACAAAATGACCTTATTGGCTTTGGTACCATGAATGGCTCAAGGGATCTTGGCACCAACATAACAACAATACTTTTTATTTCAATATTAATTTCAATATTTTCCTGCATCTATAGTTTGGCCATAGTGGCCGTGATGATATACATGCATGAAAAAGTTAATAAGTAGGTACTAAACAATAAACGACAAATACAGATTTCACGTAACATTTAATGGCTCTGATTGTGATGAGCGGTACCTAACTGTTTATGAATAGCTTTTCGCTTAATACAATGAGTATTATTCTGTTAACAATGCACTTTCTGTACATAATTTGAAATATTTGCTCATTCATTTATTCACTGTACAATATTTACAATTTATCATTATACAATGTTACATAAACCAGTAATATGAATGCATACTTAGTTTTCTTAGGTTAAAACCTCAGTTTAAAACGTAACTACAGTGATACAAATCATGAGGTCGGCTGGACTGGCACTACCGGCAGGTCACAAGACAGAATATTTATAATTGATTATTTTTCTAAAGCGAAGTATATATAGCAATTACCTACTTTTAATTTAACGATTTAACATAAGAAACAAAAATTTAAAGCTTGTGTCGTGTCACTGTGAAAGATACACGAATTTTTGTTTTCTAAAGTATTGGTATTATCAAAATAGATAAAACAGTGAAATAAATAGGTATAAAAATGGAATATTATAATTATTTTCTCATCACAATCAAGTCAGTTCAATTTGTGTCATATAACTAATACCCAATTTCTGAGATACTTTTGTCAATCTGTTGATATATTACCATAATAATTGCGTTTCTGAACAACGTAAACTAAACTATGTTTAATATGAGGTTAACTTAACTGTCCATTGTGACGATATTTTATATAATAAAGGTACCTAAGTGCAACCAGAACAGGGATTGTGGTCGGCTGGTACCTGAACTAGAAAAAACATGTTTCCCTGGTTCCCAACCCGAGAGATTATTATAATTAACTGATATTTAATCGATAGTGTACTTTTTCCATATGATTGATTAATATCGTGATGAATAAAAAAACACAAAATTTGAACTAAGAGTAAAATATAAAATAAATAGTAATAGGTATTAAAACAATTACAAGGGTGCAAGTAAATTTTAGAAAGAACTATAGGAACTATATTCTTGATATGATAGTTAAAAGTTGACTAGTATCATAAAGAAACTACCATCCGAGTTGCAAGAAAATACACGCCAAAATGAAAAAAAATTGAAGGACAGTTTTAAATAATTAGTCTGGTTCTAAAAATACATGATATTTTAACCAGTGGAGTTCGTTACAGCTTCTGGTTGACCGGAACATTGATAGATGCGTCGATTAAGATGTTGTTCTCTGTGATTACAATATTCAGAAAACAAAAACTTGTTTATGTAACACTGGCGGCCCGTCCCATCTTTGCAAGGGGGCTATTTAGAGGTAAATTATGTTACATAGAAATAATATAGGTGCTAACGCAGGAATAAATTTTGAAATCAATCCAGTGATTAAGATTTTTTGTTAAAAATATCTTTAAGGAAAATGCAAAACTTCCATTTTGTATTATGGGTATGGAAGTGTAAGAAGTGTAGATTGTACACTAAAATGTATTGTATATTTAATGTGAAATAAACAAGTAAAACAAATGAAGTAGGTACCTAAAAAAATGGATAAAAAAATACGGCAGTAAATACTTAGCGTATTTCAACATAATATGACAGACATGTCGATAACATGTACAAGTTTAAGCCACCAGGAAACCTACAATATAAAATGGAGGCATTTATTTACTTTACTTCAATTATTATTTTACAGTCTACCCTGTAAAACAAAATGGTATTTCATTGAAAGCGAATTAATTGAACTTATTGGTGAAAACATAAATTAAGTTTATTACAAAGGATTTAAGTATGACTGACAAATACAGTAACTGGGCTATGCCCAACGATTTTGATATTAATTGATGCTATTATAACTACTTTAACGAAGGTACACTCGGTTGCCTTTATATGTTTACATTAATTTACTTCACTAATCACAATGGTTCCTCAAGAAGCAAGTTTACGTGCATGAACAAAGTATATTAATTGTTCTTTAATGCACTATAAGTATACCATACATAAATGCTGTTCTAAAAACTATTCGTAGTTTAGTTTATTAAAATTTCCAATTGTACTGATGTGTAAGGAGATATTATTTTCCATTGATCATTGACGAGTTAGCAATGAATCAGTTAGTTGTAATGATAACACAATATTTATTTGAAAATAGAGAAAAGCAGTTAAAATATCTAAATACATGGTGTCACCTAAATGTTATTTTTACTATTTTATACTCCTACTTAATATCCAACAGTATTTTAGTACCTTTGTTTATGAGTCCATAATTATGGATTGATAAATCAGCATTAACTCGACCTCGGCAATTTTATTGCGTGAAGTCATCATTAAATTGCTAAAGTTACCTTTGTGAACCAAAGTATGAATTCAGATGAATCGATATTATGGATCGTTTAACCAGCATTAAATTGCTAAAGTTACCCAAAATAAAACGAACAAATAATGAATATTGATGTGCACTTTGTGCTACAAATAAAAATATTATGAATTGTTAATCTAGCATTAAATTACACGGAATCTGCAGTTAAAATGCTCATAGTCAGCATTAAATTGCTAAAACTACCCAATATAAAACGAATAAAGAATAAAAATTGATGTGCACTTTGTGCTACGAATAAATGTTATTCCAATTAGTTATTTAAGTTTATATCTAATTGAGAATAACCAATATGTGTTTCGTTTGAAATAAAATATGTGTAAGGACAATGATGACCTCTGTATGTGGTCCCGGGATAAATTCTCGGTCAGGTCAAATAATCTTTGTAAATCGGCCTGGGTCTAGTAGTGTGCCATCCTACACACAAGCGACTGTTAACAGCAATAATCCACAAAGGTGGATAAGTAATCAATGTGTAAGGACAATAACGACAACCTCCTTGTGTGGTCCCGGGTTAATTTCTCGGTCAGGTCAACTGTTTTGTTTAAATGGGCCTGGGTCTAGTGGTGTGCTATCCTACACAAAAGAGTTCCACTGTTAACAGCTATTCCGTATATGGGTGACTGTAACGGATAAAGTAACGACTGTTATTAATTTAACAGCTATTCCACATAGGTGGTTAAAGAAATGATTGTGGTCCAGCAGCTATAAAAGTATTGGAGACGTCCAGTCTTAGCAAATCCATATTGTTGGGTTGTAATTAAATATAATGTATATTGGAAAAATTTATAATGCAGATCATTAAAAATATATATATTATGAACCTGCTACTGACAGGTTACAAAAAACTTATTGCCAAATTAAGTTTAAAAATACAGAATAGTCACTCCTAAGCTAATACATAAACAAATATGTATTTTATTAAACTAATGTAGGTACATTACATACAATTTAATAAAATGATTATTTTAATATAGTATTAATTGAAATTGACACTGGACTGGAAACATTAACATAAAACTAAAGTAGGTACAACCAAACTGACAAGATGTTGCCTTGCGGTAAGGTGCCCAGAAGACTGGCAGAATTGCCAAGTTGAATGGCAATACTGATCCTTTGATCAGTACCTACATAACATTAAGTTAAAAAAAAACATTATCCTTGTTATTTAGATTTTAAATCAGTTGCTGCTTTAACAGATTTAACTAATAAGCAACTCATGCTTTATTAACAGCAAATCCTTATTTGTGTGTGTTTTATAGAGAAGGTCTATATACTGTTCCGGCTAAGTTTAGATCCAGAATTTACGCCAAGCAATGGTATCGTGTCTACTTTATGACCAAAATAATTAACAATATTTCTGGCATTTCTTCAAAGTTTTGACACACTGTAACAGTTGTCGTTGTTCATCTTTCAACTGTAGTAAGTAATTATTATAAAATACAATTTCTACAAACATTGAACTGGGTTGATCAATTAAAAAAATAATAAAAATATGATCAAAATACAAGTAAATAAATGCAATATACCGACATGTGGTTGTTAAAATTTTTCAAATTCGGCAAGTATCTACCTCTAACAATGATGTTGCTATGAGGGAATGAATTTTTAGTATGATTAAACGAAAAGTTAAAAAAAAAAAAAGAAAAAGGGATAAGTGGCCGATGTTGGGAAAGTGGACATGTTGATTATGATGAGATTAAAATCTGTGAAACTAAGTGACTTTCGGTAAAGGAAATGGCGCAGAATATTTTAATGATCCCAATTTGCGAGATGAGAATCGAAATTTATTGATGCAGATATTTATATGATTCCTATGAGATTGTTCGCGTTCTTTTGACCATGCACATGATTATAAAGTAATATAATATATAATAGTAATATAGAAAAAACATACCAAAATAAAAATTAGAAATCATGTCATGTTAGAATGACATTATAATAGCGACCAATACTGTAATGAGTTTCTTTCGGCGTTTCTTCTCAGCAGTGGTCGTTCCGAAACGCTGGTAGTTTGCAGCTTTAAGAATTGCGATGGTATATAATTTGAAATTTGATGTAATGGGTTACTTTGGATTTATTTCATACTAGTGGTAATGAAAATAATTGTAAACCTTTATCTGTATTAAAATCATCAAAATAAAGGAGAGATGTGGCGTACAGCGGAGCGTCATGTTCCCCGCTACCCGCATTGAGCTGTGACTCATTATATTCAGATACGTCTTGGTGTGTGGACGGTTGCCCGAGTGCACAGGCTGTTATCATTCTCAGTGACTATCTAGTCGCTCTGTACCAACTTATACCAATAGTCAGGATACGGTGGAGCCCCAGTTAACTGACCCGGTTAAGCCCCGGGTCAGGTTGTGCTGTGGGGCACATAACGTGCGGGGCGGGGCACGTTACTATGCCGTATAATATTAGTGCCAACGGCACACCATCTCTCTCTTTAGTCGTATTTCCTCATGACTGAAAATGAGTTATTATCGAAGCAGGATTCATGAGCCTATGTTTCACCATGCTAACTTGAGTACCTATCATAAACAATTGGGTTTGCTAAATTTTACCTTCTGTACGGTCGATATAGATTTCGACGTGAGAGGTATTTTTAGATTCCTTGCATTCCTCCGAGTGACAAAGGCTATGTGAGTTGTCAGTCGTGATTTTTATTTTATTAATAATGGTTAGATTAGGATTATGATCAATCAATTTATTATTGTTGTGTTGTCATTTTGTAAAATCGAGGACACTATGAATATGCTGCGGGCTGCTGCGTGATGCTAAAAATGAATGAGTGATTTCTTCGCATCTTAAAGTAATACAGTGATTGTTGTTTTGGGTGCCCAGTGGGGCGATGAAGGCAAAGGAAAAGTTGTGGATTTACTTGCCCAGAACTCCGATATTGTTTGCCGCTGCCAGGTAAATGCCTAATATTCGTGACCTCATCGCCTCACTGAGTCTCTTGGACCCGCGACACAGCTTTCGTCCGCCCCGCGTGCTGATCGGTTGACTTTCCCAACACTTGGATAATTAAAAGTGTTTCCACACCTGTCTTCGTCCGTCTAACATCGAAGCACGCTGCACTGTGAAATGACGTTTGAGTTTCGGTCGTGTTAAATTATTTGTATAATAATGATTGATGTCTTTCTGCTGAGTACAATGGAGTGAATGGTTATCCTACTAGTTTTATTAATTATATTATTTATGTTTAATCTTAAATTAGAGAAATCCCCCTTCGCGTTTTTATAGATAACCAGAGAAAAGTTTTAAGTAGTTTAAGCTAAAGAAGATGCTAACGATAGATAATTAGATTCTCTTCGAAAATAAACCTAAGTCTTGCCGGCTAAACTTAGAGAATTAAGCATTAGATTGACTTATTCTCTTTTAACTCTGAATTGGTATTTTTGTTGGATTATTTTGTTAGTAAAACTTCATCAAAAGTAAATGATATTGGTAAACATCTTTGCATTAAACATTATAGATTTCTATAGTTATGAAATTTTGTTGTGGAATTTCAGATCTTAATTTACTCTACTGAAACTTGACTTTGACTTTGACTTTGAAACCAAAGCGTCAACAATAAAAGACCAGGTTTCCATAAATGTCAGTACACGCCTTGGCTGACGGATAAAATACCCGCGTCACCTGCAACTTTGACAATATCGTCAGGTCCTAGTCGTTGGATGATATATTGTACATGTACCTACATATCTTATACTTTAAAACTTAACAATTGTATGCAATATTTGATATTACAAACATTTTTCCACGCGTTAACTGAAACAAATTCCAATTGACTATGTGCCATTAATGATCGCATGGAAATCCCAATTAATCGCACTAAATAAATTGCGATAACCAGCAATGTTTACCCAGATTCATACGTGTCTGTGGATTTATCCCGCGCAATTTAACATCGCAACGACAAATAAAACCCAATGCAATATATTTTTGTATAAATCACACATTTTTTACTTAGACCGCCTTACCAATGCGCTCAAGTGTGTTAATAAATCCTCTCGAGTTTAAAAACCTCAGTATTTACAAAATTATAGAAACGTTAGGTCCAATAAGCACTACTAGACTACTAGATGGTAGAGAATGCCAAATGGCGTTTATGAATTAATCTTTTTATGATTATAATAATTATTTCCTAATCGATTTATTTATGAGTGTGCGATAGAAACCTACGTCACATTTTTTATCTAAGTATGCGAATTTAAATCTTTCATTAAACTGATAATATACGAGTACTTAGGTAAAAAATACTGTGAAGATTGTTTACATGATAGGACTGGTAAGAATAAATGGATTTTAGTTCGAAACTTAGAAAAGGTTCAATTATCGTCAAATACATTTTGCAAACAATATTTTTCTTAGCTAAATACTTCAAATTCGACGTATTTTGTAGTCGTCGGTAATTGCCGACGAGTCTCCAATCAGATTGTATCCGACGCTAATACTGCACACATCCATTAATTATACTCCGCGCACTAATTGGAAAATCTATTAATTAATTTATTAATGTACGATACAAATTCTCGTAATTTATAAAATGATGTTATGAATTTCCTGTTGTCTAATTATTCTCAGAGAATTTAATTAGAGGCACAGACAGCTGAGGAAACGGGATGTCAGATAAGGTTTTTGCCTATGTTGGTGAAGGACAGATAATATCTTCTGTGAAGCAAATTTTTTGTCTAGTTTGACATTTTTGGTGTCAAAGTCAAAGTCAAAATTTTTTATTGAAACTTGCCCTCTTGTCAACAATTTCAATACGATTTCCACTTACTGCATTCATAATATTTTCCAGGGATGTTACGGATATATTTCTCGGTTTCGGATAGGGTTACGGATAGAAAATAATTTCGGTTATCCTTTAGTTTCGGATGGTCGGTTACGGTATTTTTACCTACTAAGTAAATATATATATACAGTTAATAAATAGGTTTCCAAAGGTGATAGGCTGTGTATAACATAACTAAGCAGCTGAAATAATAAACTACCTATGCAAATATATAATACTTACGCGTGGCTAGTTAAAGTTAGGGCTATATATTTCTAAAAATCCTAAATTAAATATCTCTTAAATCAAATTTGGTCTCTGTTCTTTTAAAAGTTCATTAACTTTAATCGCGTATTAGATGTTTAGTCTTTGTATTACTAAATTATTGTCTAAAGCTGTGTAACATAAACACTCTTATGTTTCTATGTGATTTTTAATGATATGTAAAACTGATGGAGTGCTTTGTCTTTATACTCGTGTCAGGAAGAGTAAAAAAGACGAAGTCATATTGAAAAGAAAAAAAAAGCTATTACAAGATTAATTTCAAATTTACATCTGAATTTAATGTTACTTTGGGCGGCCCCAAGGGTGCTTTTTATACCTATAAACATCATCCTTGCTAGTCATATTATCTGCATAAACAACTAAGATCCAAAATGCATACCTAGTCGCTAATATTTTTACCCGTATGTACCACGCAGAGAAAGATTCCGCCTAAGTGGAAGTAAATATAAGTTCATGTGTCCGCATTTCTACAGGATAGGTACCTTCGGAACCCTACATTGTTCGTGGCCCGACACGCACTTGACCAATTATTTATAATAACTCGCCCAAAATGTATGGGACAGCAGATATTTTTCGGTTTGATCGATTCAGCCTCATACAAAAAGTTGCTCATAATTTTATTATGAGTACTTTCAGTAGGTAGTAGAAAAGATGCTAATGATTAAAAATTCACCTGTATACCTATTAGTTCCTTGCTGCTTATGTGTACGCTAATAAATTAAAAAAAAAGGTTTTAAACGTTCTACCATTTTGAAGACGACGCGAAGCACCGCTGCGATCCCCGGCTGCACCTGTGAACATACTAAAAATATAAAAACATAAATTAAATAGGTTTAGATATAGCAAATAAGATAGGTACTTACCATTTACCGATGATCTGATGTAGATTCCTTTGTGTTTAATAAACGCTCGCCGTAGGACGTACGCATGTGTGTGTGAAGTGTCACACTAAGATATAGGAAAAAATCCCTCAAGCAGTTGTCCGCTACGAACCGACGCAACCACACGCATGCGTATAGCCCGAGAGCGCTTTCAAAATACTCGTCTGTCGTTCTCATTTTCAAAATCCTGGACTGCACCTACTTCCATCGTCTACAATCGTTGGTCTTCGAGCCGCATACCCAGGGATTTTGAGCCAGAGGAGCAGTCGAACAAGGAATGTTCACAACACCGCCACGCACAATGGTTAAGACGCGTGGAGCTCTCGTTCGAGAAAAGTTGTCGCATACCGCAGAAGATAATAAAAGTGAGGTGCTTTCACGTAAAGTGCAATCGGAAATTGTGGTTCCAAAGAATGAGCTGAAAGACATTGACCACCAGATACCAAAACATGAAGGTCGTCTTAATATCACACTTGGTGTACCCGCAGCAGTTCCTTCGAAGAAAGGTTCCAGTAGATCATCGTTGTCAGCACGAAGAAAGCAATTTTTGCTGGAAGCAGCTGAAGCGAAAGCTGCAATTGAAAAGAACCTTATAGAAAAACGGTTAGCGGCTCAACTCGCTGCGCTGGAAGATGGATCATCACGGAAGTCCCGGTCCAGTATCGATTCCGTTGCCGAAGCTTCAAACAAAGTAGAAGAATGGTTAAATAAGAGCCAGCAGGACTTGCAGCAGCAGCGCGCGGCCACCCGCCGCCGGCGCACCCCGCTGTACCCTGCACATCGGATCTTCAGCACATAGCTCGAGCAATGGAACAGATGGCCACAGCTACCTACAGTGCACACTCCAAACTGCTTTCCAGGCTGTCAACGCCTAAGGATTTGCCACTATTTTTCGGCGACCCGTTGGAGTGGTTGCAGTATAAAAATAGCTACGAAGAGTCCAGTAAACTATGCAGCTACAACGATCGTGAGAATGTCACAAGAATATGTAAAAGTCTACGTGGTGAAGCTAAAGAAGCGGTGTCATCCCTACTTATCTGCAATACAGAACCAAGTGTTATCATGGAAGCGCTTGAACTACGTTTTGGACGGCCTGAGCTCATCATATACAAAATCGCCGCGCAGTTCAAAAAGTTGCAACCCCTACCGCAGACTTATCACACAGACCTAGTGACATTCGCAGTTAAAGTAAAAAATTATGTAGCAGCCGCCGAAGCAATCAAACAAACAGATTACTTGAGAAGTCCAGAGTTGCTCAATACAGTGGTATCTAAATGCCCTAGCGTTCTCATCAACAAATGGGTAGACTATCTGTACGAACATCAAAACGACGCCCAAGCTAAGTTACAAATATTTTCAGAGTTCTTACATAAAGAAGCAAAGAAAGTGGCATCCGCAGGGATTAGTTTTGTACTTAGCCAAACAGATCACAGAATGTCCAAGAAAAATGATGAACGCAACAAAACCCAAGTGCACAGCACTGAACAAAATACAAAGTGCAAAGTTTGCCGTAATGCTGCCCACCCGCTCTCAAATTGCGCTAAGTTCAAGCGAGCCCTACGAAAAGATAGGTGGCACATCGTAAAAATAAACAGACTTTGTCATAAGTGCCTACTGCCCGGACACAGCAAGGAAACCTGCCCCGCCGCGCCGTGTGATGTTGACGAATGCGGAATGACTCATCACCGCCTACTTCATTGGCCCGCAAAGAAATCGGAATCATCCTGTGACGTCACACGTAGTGACGACGTACCTACTGCTGAAAATTCGTCGTCGAGTGAAAGTGCGAACAATAAAGACCTTACTGTCACAAACACTACCGTCTTGTGCCCAAACGCAAGTGTAATGTTAAAAATAGTGCGCGTGAACATTCATGGACCGAAAGGTGTTATAAAAACGCACGCCCTATTAGACGACGGAGCGACCGTGTCCTTGGTGTCAGCTGATCTCGCAAACTGCATTAACTTACAAGGTCAGCCCGAGACGATACGTATGCGTGGTGCGTAGAACTCTGATATCGTGTGCCAAAGTGAAATAGTGAACTTTAAACTCTCAAATATTGACAATGAAGTGTACGAGGTGCGCGCACGAAAAATAAACGAACTGGATTTACCTATTCAGTGCCTGTCGAAAGTTAATGTCGACGCGTATGAACATTTACGTAACATAAAAGACTATTTGTGTAACAGTGACGTAAAACCTAAACTGTTAATTGGGCAGGACAATTACCAATTACTCATCTCCCTAAAGACTATCTACCGTGGCAAAAATGAGCCGTGCGCTACCCTGACTCCGCTCGGGTGGTGTTTACATGGAATCGTACCCGCGACCGCGTCCGCTAATGCGGTATCTCGTCGCCACCAAACTCATAGATCATTGTTTACGGAGCATTCGCACACTACGATATTGAGTGAACTGCAAGCCGTAGTCTCCACTCGCGCTGCCGCCCCTCCGCTCTCCGCCGCCTCCGCGGACATCCATCCCGCACGGCGGGAGATGCACACATGCGCCGGCGCACCAACGTCTGCAACGATGCAACAATGGGGATCCACTGCACACATCGAAACCACTGATAACGCGGAATGTTTACATGAACTGGTTCGACGATCATTTGCATTTGAAGCGATTGGAGTCAACTCTAAGCCACGAGTAAATAAAGATGAACTTCGCGCGATAGACTGCATCGAGAAATCTGCCAAGTTATTGAATGACCAATGGGAAGTTTGTCTGCCATGGAAAAATGAGTTAAATGACATGCCAAATAATTACCAATCTGCCTATAGACGATTCTTAGGAGTAGAAAGAAAGATGCAGTCAAATCAAAATTATGCTGCAAGATATAAAGAAAGGATAACTCATTTAGTCGAAAACAACTATGCTCGGAAAATAACTGATTCGGAGAGTTCGATGCCCAGACGACACATTTGGTATTTACCACACTTCGGTGTAGATAACCCGAATAAAAACAAATTAAGATTGGTTTTCGACGCTGCTGCAGCCACCGGTGGTCGATGCCTAAACGACTACCTACTACAGGGACCTGACTTATTACAATCATTGCTGGGAATAATGCTGCGATTTCGAGAGAAACCAGTCGCATTTGTGGGAGATATAAAAGATATGTTTCTGCGAGTAAAGATAAGTGAAGAAGACCAGCACGCATTACGGTTCCTGTGGAGAGAAAACAAAGAAAGTAATATCGATACTTACGTCATGAAGTCATTGATATTCGGCACTAACTGCTCACCATTTATAGCGCAGCATATTAAAAACAAAAATGCCTTGCGATTCAAAGACGAGATGCCTGAAGCTACTCAAGCTATTCTGAAATCCCAATATATGGACGATTATATTGAGTCAGTGGATGACGAAAAGACAGCTACGAAATTGATAAGAGAAGTATCCGAAATTCACAAGAGAGGTGGATTTCACATCAGAAACTGGATATGCAATAAACCAGAAGTTTTAGAGTGCACGCCAAAAGAGACCTTAAGTGATAAGGCAATAAGGATGAAAACCGGGTGCGATGACTCACCAGAACGCACTCTCGGTTTGTTTTGGTTCCCGCTAAGTGATGCCTTCGGATTTGACTTGTCACTAAAACGGATCCCAGCTGATATTCTTAACTCGCAAAGAATACCTACGAAGAGAGAACTACTACGCATAGTTATGTCGATATTTGATATTTTCGGATTTCTCGCGCCGTTTACCGTTAAAGCAAAGATTGCACTACAAAATACTTGGAAATCTGATATTAAATGGGACGAGAAAATACCTGAGAAAGAAAACAAAATTTTACAAAGCTGGTTATCCGAGTTACAAAAATTACAATATTTACGCATACCAAGATGCCATTTTCACACCATTGTACCTGAGAAGGAGCGAGAGATCAACAACTTACCATGCGCCAGCACCGATGTCCCTAGCCAGAAAGAGACAACAATAGAACTGCATGTTTTTTGCGACGCCTCACCGTCTGCATACGCTGCTGTGGCTTACTATAGAGAGATAACAAAATATAAAGATGTTCGCATTTCATTCATCGCCTGCAAGTATCGAGTGGCGCCTATACATAAGTATACCACAGTACCGAAGCTAGAACTACAAGCTGCCGTTATCGCATGCCGGCTCGCCGAGACAATAATGCGTGAGAACCGGTTAGCTATTGATAAAAGATATTTCTGGACCGACTCACTAATCGTGTTGCATCAAATAAAGAACGATACGCGCAATTATAAAGTATTTGTCGCAAATAGACTGGGCGAAATTGATGAGTTATCTCAGTCTAATGAATGGAACTATGTACCTACAGATATGAATATAGCCGATAAAGCTACGAAGGTGAATACTTACGAATTGACAAACAGCTGTGAATGGTTTGAAGGTCCGCGCTTCCTGTACTCGACGCCTGAAGACTGGCCGAAATATAAACCTGAAAAAGAGAAAATAAGTAGTGAAGAATTATTACAAGTTAATACATTACAAAATATAGAAATTATAGACTTACCTGTTCCGGATCCTACTAAGTTTTCTTCGTGGCTTCGCTTGCTGAGGTGTACGGCGAAAGTATTACTTTTCATAGAAAAATGTAGATCGGCTGGAACGGCTGAAAACAGCGCTGAAATAAAACAACGCGCCGAAAATTTAATACTACGTCACGCCCAGGTGCAATCATTCCCTGAGGACATTCACCTACTGGAAAACAGAAAATCTTTGGACTCCAATAGCCGACTGCGCACCTTGACGCCATATATAGACGAATTTCAGTTGTTGAGGGTCGGCGGACGAATTGGAGCAGTATCTGATGTCACTTTTGAGATGAAAAACCCGGTGATATTGGACGGCCGTCATCCGACAGCAAAGTTGATAGTAAAACATTATCACGAACAAGCCGCGCATGGAAATAATGAGATGGTAGTAAATGAGATCCGCCAAAAATACTGGCTACTGCACTTACGCCCTACTGTTCGTTCTGTAGCCACACGCTGTTTGACTTGTAGAATCAGAAAGGCCAAGCCTACTAATCCAAGACTAGGAGATCTACCAGAAGCTAGACTAGCACACCACCAACGAGCCTTTACCTTCTGTGGTGTCGATCTTTTCGGTCCGATGGATGTCCTCATCGGCCGCCGACGGGAAAAAAGATACGGAGTGCTTTTCACATGTTTGACCATAAGGGCAATACACATTGAGCTGGTGCCATCCCTATCAACCGATTCATTCATTATGGCCCTACGAAGAATGGCCGCGCGCCGCGGTTGGCCATCCAAATTATACTCGGACAACGGCACGAATTTTAGAGGCGCTGCCACTGAAATTAAGAAATCAATGCAAGAGTTGAGTCAATCAAATGTCAAAGAGCAACTCATCGACAAGGGCCTAGACTGGCAATTCATATGTCCTGGGACCCCCACATGGGGGGGCGTGGGAACGTTTGATAAGAAGCGTAAAGACAGCACTCAAGGTAGTCCTGAAAGAAAGAGCCCCAGAGAAGAAGTTTTGATCACCTTATTAGCAGAGATAGAGAATATGGTGAACAGCCGCCCGTTATGTCATGTTTCTACTGAACATGGGTACCCAGAAGCTCTAACGCCCAACCATTTTCTTATTGGGACCTCATCAAACTTACCAGTTCCTGGAGTATTCACTGACTGTGATATGTACAGAAGGAAGCAATGGAGAATTGCACAGAGACTGACAGAAATGTTTTGGAAACGCTGGGTACGTGAAATCCTGCCTACACTCTTACCTCGCCAAAAATGGTACCAAGAAGGTCATAACCTGAAACCAGGAGATGTGGTTATTATTGTTGATCAAAACCTGCCTCGAAATACATGGCCAAAAGGATTAATAGAAAAGACATACCCAGGTCCCGACGGTCGTGTGCGCGTTGCGGATGTAAAAACCAAGACCGGTACACTTACCAGACCCGTCACTCGCCTAGCTGTACTGCCCACTAATGATGATGATTGTCCTTGAACGGACAATGGGGCGGAGAAGTGTAGACGACGCGAAGCACCGCTGCGATCCCCGGCTGCACCTGTGAACATACTAAAAATATAAAAACATAAATAAATAAAGTAAATAGGTTTAGATATAGCAAATAAGATAGGTACTTACCATTTACCGATGATCTGATGTAGATTCCTTCGTGTTTAATAAACGCTCGCCGTAGGACGTACGCATGTGTGTGTGAAGTGTCACACTAAGATATAGGAAAAAATCCCTCAAGCAGTTGTCCGCTACGAACCGACGCAACCACACGCATGCGTATAGCCCGAAAGCGCTTTCAAAATACTCGTCTGTCGTTCTCATTTTCAAAATCCTGGACTGCACCTACTTCCATCGTCTACACATTTATTTTCTTTATGACCTTTTTCATAGCTCTTTTCCTGTTAAGCAAATTGCTTAAAACTAATTAGGACATAAAACTAAAAGTGCTTATTTAACTTCAAAATACCTATCTTAAATTTACACTAAAAGAAAATGAGATGGTCTGACGAATTGTCGGCCTTTGATAGGCAGTGGCAGCAGATAGCGAGCGATGGATTTCCAATGTGACAGTCCGTTGTGATGACCATTGGGCCATGGAGGTAGGAATAAGCTCGAGTTTACTCGCTAAGATGTAGAAGTTAAGCTGATCAAAGGAACCTTTCGGTCCAGAAGATGTTGGCCAGGATGCCCGACATCATGAGAGAGAAGTACAGGACCACCGCGGCCCACCATAACCGCTTCTCCCACTTCCTCCTCTCCAGGTTACGAAGGACTCCAATGCCGACTAGCAGACCTGGAAAATGATATACAAACGTGAATAAGTTAGCACATATATTTTTCTCATGATCGACTCATTTATGTCATTTGGCCATCTCATACGTGTACCACCACTTGGCGTAGCTTGTGACGGTATTGGAGTTTGTCTAGAAGTGGTGGGTAGTGTGTTATGGTGTGATCCTTGTCTGATATTACATACATATTATCATATACGCCTTTTTCCCGTGGCAGAGACTAGCGATTTCCACTTGCTACGATCCTCACAAATCTCTCTTGCTTCCTCTACACTCATCACTATCTTCATACATGCTCTCCGGTGAAATATAATGAGTTATAATCTTTTTTTTAATGTAATGTACTTTATTTATTAATTTTTGTACACAACAAATAGATACCTACATACATACATACTTTTTCAGGTTTTACCCTACCCTTTTTACTAAATTTTATCGAAATCCGTCTAGTACCTAGCTTTTTGCTGTTCTGCTATGGTTTTTCATCAGGTGTTCCAGTTTTTAAAATCAATTATAGCCTATATGTTGCCCAGGCTTAATAGCTATACAACAAAAAAAGTTTCATTCAAATCCGTCCAGTAGTTTTTGCGTGAAACGCGTACATACATAATTTTCGTGAATTTCAGTTTATAGCTAAGTATTAACACTATTTTTTGTGTTTGTGTAGACTAACATTGACATCGGTGCAATACTCAAAGATAATAACCACGGCAGGTTAGCTCTAGCGAGGCTAAACTCTGCAAAAAAATTAGCCAAGTAAGATTTAGTTTTAATTTCTATAGTTAGTCCTTAGCATTATCTGTAATTCCTGTAATGTAGATAAGGTTGGTTAAGACACAGACAGTACATAGTAGTAAGATATTTAATCCAGATTATAATAATAGGCTCCCGACATTGCAGTTTACTTATTATTTTAAGTTAATTTTGAAATACATTTTTTAATAGTAATCTAAATACAATGTTGTGCATGTCTGTCTGTTATTAATGTAAACACTAAAGTACTCTCATATAGAAGTTAGATATGGTGAGAAAATTCCAGGGTACAAAATTAAATATATATTGTAACTGTGATATAATTGTATATAACCTTATATAATTCTTCATCTCTCCCTTTGTAATGATATAACGTTTGATAAGGTGAAGGGTCAGACATAGACTATTCCTTTTTAAGTATAAAATTGGAGGAGTTTCTGGAATATTCCTGAACATTATCCAATGAAATTCTTTCCCCCCGACGCCGTAGCTCGTGATTGGTTAATTTTGATTTTCTAATCTGTTTTTCAAATGTCTAAAACGCCATTCGCCATGTTGGATCCCGCCGTGACGTCATTCCGATAGTGTGCGCAGAGAATCCGGGCAAACGAAATGGCGGGAGGGTTCGGTACCGAAAAATTTACCGGGTAAAAAAAAATACCGGTAAAAACCTCGACCCGGCACTACGTCTGTCCGACTAAAACCCTAACTAACTTAAACTATACGCAGACTGCTACCACCATAGTTTATAACGGGAACTACGGAACCCTATGTATTAAACCTAACTTAATAACTACAATCACCCACAAACTCAAGGGTCCACTTACCAAACTTAATCTTCCTGCTCTTCGGATCCAATCTTGAGTGTCTTCGGAAAGGGGGGATCCCTAATCACCCTACCTAACCCATGAGATCTCAATTCCCCAGAACAAATAAATAGATTTCTTCCCGAAGTTGGCTCGGCAACAGATAGATGTGAGCGACCAGCCACGCGTCACATCTCACAGGAAAAAGTCACAATAACGGGTTACACAAACACAAACTTAATAGTTATTTAACAAACAGGAAATTCACAAATATAACTCAAACTAATTAACAATCAAAAGACGCGGGACCTCTCCGCGTATTAAAATCAAACCGATATAGCACAGGACAATGGCGGTCGACCGCGACGCCATTCACGAGCAGTGTGAGAACCCCGAACGCCTGGCGGCGACAATGGGAAACGCCTGCGTTTCGTTTCACCCATTATATTACAAACAGATAGTAAACAATCTACTGAAAATAAGTTGTGCGCTGTTATTTTGATAAATTTACGAGTTATTAACACGTTTGTAGACTTCTAGCCTTTATTTCACTATGGAAGACGGTTTTGTGAAAGCAGAAAGTACAAATCTGCCAAAGGTTAATACTTTAAGTATTTCTCATTTTTACATCACTTGGCACTTGAATCCATAATTTTTGTGGCGTTTTTACACTTGTATTTAGTAGGATAGGATCCATGCATCAGAACTTACCAACTTCAGATTC
>JAEMBS010000034.1:41147-94147 GCA_018467065.1 Ephestia elutella | reverse complement strand
AGCCGCGGGCGGCAGCTAGTCATATATAAGTACATAATTATGTAAAAATCTACCAACTTCTTCTTTATTAGGTAATATTTATTGTTTATGTTAACAACACATCAAATAAAACAAAATGTAGAATTTATTGGCAAAACGACGTCTGCGAACTAGGAATTTCCACTTGCTATACGATCCTTACAGCTACCATGAACTCTTTATTGCGATCCAGTTTAGGACCTTAATTGAACTGGGACCCTATCTTTGAAAGCGTGACAGAGAGCGTCGCGTCGACGCGATTTTTATTAATAGTTACACAGATATATAAATAATGTTAGCATCGACCAAAAATATTAGTATTGACCAAAAAGTCAAATTTTCTTTGATCAAGTATACTTAATATAATTTATGTTTTAGTGGAAAATGGTGTCTGTCAGACTACCACGTCAACAAAATTGGGAAAAAGAAATCTCAAATCAATGTTCAAATTAGATAACTATTGTTAATTATTTGATTTAAAAAAAGGTTATCACGAAGAATGCTTAATTATTGAACTGAGAATCACGTGAAGGCCTACGAAGAAATAAAGTTATTAATGATTATACTATAGGTACTTACGTAGCTGATTTACCGATAACTTATTTACTAGGTAAGTGTGTCAAGACGAGACTCCATCGTCCCTCGCCAGCCCGCTTGGTTCTAAAACAGCTGGCAAATGGACGGTGGCAAGAGCCCTGTGAATTATGTTATTTAGGGCGGCATGGCGCCCTAAACGGCCGGCGCTTTTACGGCATGAAAGGGTTTTTCCATAATACAAATTTAAGTACATTTTCTATCTTCTATCTGGGTAGGTATATTCATAAAACAAGTTGGGTATGACGATATTGTGTAAACAAAGCTTATTCAAAATAATCATCTAGGGTCATATATAATCTATCTGACTACCTCAGCCCCGGCGCGGCGGCCGCTACCACGGCGGCCTCGGCTCGGCCGCTCTCCTCGGAGCAGCCAGCGGGACGACTCGTCAGCCTTCATTCCTACCCGCTAGGGGAACGATTACGAGTAAAACCATTCGGACGTGGCTGCATATTCGAACGTCTTCGCTTTTTAAAAATGTCCGTGTCGTACGCGGTTTCCCGCGCACTAAGGGGTGCGTCCCCGTTCTTTTTTCAAAAAAGATTCGAATCGACGGTGGCCAATTTGACAAAAGACGAAATTTATGAGTATGAAATCCATTTTTGCGTAAAATAAGTAGGTATTTATTTTTACGCAAATTTGGGTACCTACTTAATTAGTTCCTTCGCATATCAAACGAATTTACACTTGTATAAGTATCTTTTCATGCTCGAGTCTACATGTTACAATCGTACTATATCGAGCCTCAGTTGTGTCTCAAAAGCCAAAGAGATCGTAATATAGCATAGAAATCTTACAGAGATCTTGTCGCTTTGATTTAATTTCTTTCTTTTATCATACTCGACATGCACTGTGGCTTCACCTTTGTATATTTTCACCCCACGCCACTGGAATATAATATAACTAGCTGTCGCCCGCGGCTTCGCCCGCGTGAGTTTCGCTTAGATGAAAAATCTCTCTTGGAGCTTTTCATCAGATGTTCCAGATCAACAATTTTTATACGTCAGCAGAAAATGCTCATCAGGTTGAACGATTTTTGCTAAGGCGCCATTTCCATATATGTTATAGTGTAGCTGGTCTCTTGGAGCTTTTCATCAGATGTTCCAGATCTTCAATTTTTATTCGTCGGCAGAAAATGCTCATCAGGTTGAACGATTTTTGTTAAGGCACCATTTCCATATTACTTATAGTTTAGCTGTTCCGTTATGGTTCTTCATCAGGTGTTCCAGTTTTCAAAATGAATTATAGCCTATATGTTGCCCAGGCTTAATAGCTATACAACAAAAAAGTTTCATTCAAATCCGTCCAGTAGTTTTTGCGTGAAACGCGTACATACATACAGACAGACAGACAGACAGACAGACAGACAGACAGACAGACAGACAGACAGACAGACAAGAAATTCCAAAAATTTTTTTTTGCTTTCTATTGTTCTTTTTAGGTCTCCCTCTATCCATTTCAGTCAAAAATATTAAATGTACAGACAATATATTTTTACTGTTTTATTATATGTATAGATGACCACGACCCTCAGTCATGAAGAAATACGACTAAAGAGAGAGAAATGGAAAGAAAAGGTGCTGTAATAGTTTCCTTTTAATTTCATTTCATTTGTCTAGCTTGTATTTAAGTTTGGCACCTTTTATAGTGTAACCGTAGCCTAAAGAAATAAAGTGAAGGGATTGGGCGCGTGCAGCAGCCGGTCCAGGTTCACGAGCGCCGAGTTCAGCCTTAGCGCAAGGCAATAGAGACTATAATGGCACTGACCGGCTGTATAAAAAAAACATAAATGGTACTGCGAAATGGTACAGCTGTGGTCCAGCGGGAAAGCTTCTACATGACCCACCCGTTCAGAGGTGAAAGCCGCATGAAAATCCATTCAGTTGCAAACAAACAGACACGTGGAGGAGGATAAGGACTTCATTTTTTTGAAGAGTATCCTACGCCTTACCATGTCTTAAATGATAATCCGATCTCTTTGGAGAGGTTTTTTGAAAACCTAGGCTTAAGAAAACGAGGCCATACCATTTGGTAATTGAGCTACCAATTCGTGTCTTTTTGCATACATATAGTTAGAAGTACGGATAAGGACAGAGGGTAAAGCACTGTTCCCGTGGGAAAATCACGCGGGCGAAGCCACGAGCTAAAGCTTGTAATAATATATTTACGAGTACATACTTGCCAGTCTCAGCCCTCAATTTTTTGGGACCTGACAAGGTCAGGCCCTACCTCATCTCAGCCACAGGGGATAGGTTTTCCCTATCCACTGTGACCGAGACAGGCCCACCACACGTCGAATTAAAAGAATAACAAAAAGAAATATTTCGCCCAGTGTGTAAATACAAAGTACACAGAGCTCCCAGTAAAAAACAGAAGTGCACCGTCAATAAGTTAGCGACTCGGTGATATATCGCGGCCTCCTAATACCCCAGTTACACGTACCGAGTAAACCGGCGAGACAGTAAGTCGCCGAGTGAAATCCTAGTACTCGGTGCGTCTGAACACTACGCCGAGTGCGCCGCCGAGCGTTTCGCCGAGCAAATGGGCGAGACAGTAGCTCGAACCCTGTTCTACACTAGGCCGAGTGAACGGCGAGTGACCTCCTCCCGCTTCCCCGCACTGTCTCGCGCGCTCACTCGGCGCGTGTAAACGGACTGTCTCGCCACTCGCCACTCGGTTATGCCCGTCATAACGCCACTGCCGCGCAGTATTTCACGTCCGCACTGTAGCCTCGCTCGATAAAACTGCACTGTCTCTCCTAAATGCTAGATGCGTGTAAACAGCTACTCGCTTATCTTATGCCGGGTCACTGTCTCGGCCGAGTAGCGTTCACTCGGCGATTTACTGTCTCGCCCGTTTACTCGGTACGTGTAACTGGGCCTTAATTGCTCGTCTTTTTGCAGTACACGACCAATTTCTAGATTATTTATAGACACAATATTGTAATTTTTCTAATGTTTTAAGTAAATTGAGGTATCAGCTTTATCTTATAAATAGGATTTTACGCAACGCCAGGGAAAGTAGAAATGGTAGAAATTTTGAAATGGTGACTATTACGCAGGTAGACACAATTTGACTACTCATTAATCTTACAAATATTAGTAACTGTGCCGAACTCACTTATAAGTGGAAAAAACCATTGCCTATGATTGTTCTTTACATAAGAGGCAATCGCATACACTATATTCCTAATTGCTCTTTCAGCTTGGTTAACTTGAGGGTGATATCTAGGGTTATAGTAAATATTTGGTACATTATATTTGCACATTAAGTCTTTAAATCTTTTTTTTTTTCAGATAAACTAATGTTTATAACACGTTTACAAATAAAAAATCTCCTCGAACGCGGTCGTATTTATTAATGTTTCTATTTAATAATAAATATATTTAATAATTTATAAATAATAGTATATATATATATATAGTCTAATGATTCATAATCATCAAAATTACGGAGCCTTTCAGTATGCAATCACTTGTATGAAAATACTGTCTTATGATTTTTTAAGGTGGTATGTAAGAATTTGATTCAAATGTATAAGAATTTCATTCAAATGGTACTAATGTCAATTATTTTTATAATAAACATTATTCAAAAGCTTTCACAATATTAAAGCTAAGAGACACCGTCGTCCCCTCCTCCGCCCCCGCCTCCCAAACCCCGTCCCCCACCGCTGACAGAAGCACCAACATAGCCGACCCCTTTATGGTTACTCTCCCGTTCATCTTCCCAGAGCCCTGATGTCACAAACATTCATATACTTCGCAGCATCAAGTCTAATTATCTTAATTGTTTTATTGATCGAAGATAATAATTAAGACATTGTTATTTCATGAAAATTCAATAATGATGCTCGGGTTATTTTACTGTACAAAATTAATAAGATGTTTTACATTATACACAGGTTCCTCGCCATTGTGCCGGTCCCGGGCGATCGCCGGTCGTTTCCAGTTTAACGAGTCATTTGCGAGCTTCGATGTCGACGCTGCCATTGTTTATCAATTTCCAATTTCTAGAACCCTTATCTTTTGATTTTACGCAACGTACAACAATCAGCTACATAGTCTGTGGTAGCTTCGTAATTGAAGTTTTCTTTTCAGATCTCTCAATGCGCTATGCTTCTTATGTTTCTTCTTGTATATTTATTTTATTTATTTATTTATTTAGAACTGCGGGGTATAGATAAATTGACGTAAGGCACGTAAGAAAGTTCACTTTAATTTAGCTCTTTTTTAGCAAGCACGTAGGGGCGAAATTAGACTGGCAATGAACTTTGAGCATATCTATAACATTAGTAATCGTACAAACAATATTAGGTTTATTGGCAAATATAAACAGAGATAAAATCGCTCAAGAATTTATGAGAATTTATCAACTGTAATAAAACAAAATATTGTGTGGATGATATTACACAAGAAGTTGTTCTGAGCCAGCAACGCATTTACAAGTTTAATTATCTTTTTCGACAATTACTCCGAGAAATTATTTACTTTTTATTGGCTTTTGACGGCGACGACGTCTTCTGCAAAGAAAAACCGCATCAATATTATCGGTTTTTGTATGATGCACAAACATACAGACAGAAAGACGGTCAGACATAATTCTAAAAAAAATCGTTTTGGCTTCTATTGGGCCAAAGACTCCTTATACATTATTTCCTTAATATCTACATATATAGACCAATTACAGTTAAGAATATAGAGATCCCTTCATGGGATAAGTCCGCCATTGTATATTTACCTTCCTATTTATATTACTATAAATTATGTGTCCTTAGTACAATAAAGATACTACAAACAAACAAACAAACAAACAAACAAACAAACAAACAACAAGCTAATTACCTTCGACGGTGATCGTGTTTTGAAAACTGGAACACCTGTCGAAGAACCTTAACAGAACAGCTAAACTATAAGAAATATGGAAATGGTATCTTTGCAAAAGTTTATCAATCTGATGAGCATTTTCTGTTGACGTATAAAAATCGACGAATCGCCATTTATCATTATATTTCATGAGGTTTGCACCTCAGCTGGAAACCAGATCGAAAGAGTAATGATGTACAAAAGATTTGCTGCCAGGTCTCTCGTAAATAAAAATTTTTGCTAATCAACAACAATTTTGACGAGCAAATGGATACCATAACTCTCGATTTTGTGGGAAAGTAATGAGTGACTTACCTTGTCAAAGGCTTTCGAAAAGTCAGTGTATATGGAATCAACTTGAAGCCTCCTAGCAAATGCACTGCACAGGTAATTTTTATCGTAAATGTCGTGTTTCAATTGTGTCTCAAGATCCAAGGAAATTGAAATAAATTGATAAGATCTCTGTAAGACTTCTATGTTTTATTACAATTTCTTTGGCCTTTGAGACAGAACTGAGGCACGACATCTACGTTTGTAATTTGTAGAATCAAGGGCCAGCAACTACGAATGCCACATTGTCGGGGCAACGACCACATTGTCGGGGTCAACGGCTACAGTGTCGGAGCCACGGCTACATTGTCGGAGCCAACAGGTGCCACAAGGTCGGGGCAATAACCTCATTGTCGGGGTCAACGGCCACATTGTCGGGGCCACGGCCACATTGTCGGGGCCAGGAGCTGCTTCTGCACCATGTGTTCAGCAGCTGCGTCAGGTCAGTTCATCTCGTAGGAGCCAGCCAACCAATCGATCTTGTACCAACGATGTGGCGGCGTGCGCATGACCTTTTAGGAGCCACGTATCCCAGGATACATGAAAAAAAATCTTTAAGTATAAAAATGTTGACAGACTGTGTTTCTTTAATGATTACTTTTTTATTTTTTATTTTACTAGCGGCCCGCCCCGGCTTCGCTCGGGTGGACAATATTTATTTTATAGGATTCCGTACCTCAAAAGGCAAAAACGGAACTCTTATAAGATCACTTTGTTGTCCGTCTGTCTGCCAAACTTTTTTTTCTCATGAACGCTTAAAGGTATCAAGTTGAAATTAATAACGAATAATCGGATCCACGGTATCTCTCAGCAAAAAAATAATCAAAATTATACGTCAACGCGATCAAGAGATATTACCGTAAATATTACGAATTTTCGCATATATTGCAATTTCAGGCAGCAATCAAAATTATGAAAATTAGCAAAAAGCAAGGTAGAACAGCCGGTTCACGACTTTCCCGCTCCGAGTGGCAGCGGCGCCCGGGAGCGGCGAGCGGCGGCGTAATACAAAAGTCGAAAGATCATTGACAACGCCACTGGTTTATTTCTTGATTTTTTGCCCATCTGCTTCTTCTGCAGTGGCGTAGTGAGACCCCAGCAGGCGGACGGCAACAGTATCAGGGCGGACGTCGATTTGTTGCACCCCCGCCCCCCCAACATGCATAGTCCACCTCTGTTCTTGTGCCCCCCCTAGAAAAAAATCTGTAGGTATCCGCCCTTGTGCTGTAGAATGTAGTCAAACGTTTCCACACTCATTCTAGTGTAGTCATAAAACTTATTCGGATGTTTCCTGTAATCTTGGTATAAATTACGAAATTCGCCGCGAAGGTATATATTTTTATTTAGTTCGTGCTACTTTCAAAACAAAAAGGGATCATGAATACGTCCACCTAAACCGCTCTGCTAATCGCTACCACAGAATTAATATCCGCTACCGAGAGCACGTGGCGTGCTACAGATAAGCCCCGCCCGCCGCCGCCGCCCCGCTTAGACTCCCGCGCCGCGCCCCGCTTAGACCGAACGTCAAAGTCGTGTACCAGCCGTATTAACACTACTTATACAGAATTAAATCTGAAAAATGTAAATATGTTGTTGGAAGTCTAAAAAAAGCGTTACAAACTTATTTTTGCGCTGAATTCAGTATGAGTCTTAGGGATCGAACTGCAAAGTTAAGTTTGTTTTTGAAATTAGTAGGTCTTTTAGAGATAGCTATAAATAATGTGAGATGCTTTGCGTGTACGGAAGTTTGACTCTTACTTGGCCGGTTTTTGTATGATATTTACGTTATTACCTCCTACTAAAATAAATACATACTCGTACCAAAACGCGCCCGGCCCGCTCAGAGATTACTGCGCCTTGCGCCTTTGCTAGCTAGCGCTAGTATAGGTGATTTCGCGGCGCATTGCCGTTTTCTTAAATAACTCGTAGTATTTCGTAAACTATTGATCCAAATTACATGCAGTAAAAAGCAAATATTAAGTATATTAAATACTTGTGACGATAGACTTGTTTAATTTGATAAGGATTAATAAATTGTGGTTAATATCACCAGTTAAAAAACACCTAACGATTTTAATTATTTTTAAAACATAAAAGTAGTTATTGTGGCTGAAATATAAAAGCTAGATATATGCTATCGCGGACTTTTTTGTAGATTTATTAAAGACTAGCTTTTGCCCGCGGCTTCGCCCGCGTGAATTTCCCACGAGAACAGTGCTTTTTCCCGGGATAAAAAGTAGCCTATGTGCTATTCCAGGTCATTATCTACCTCTGTACCAAATTTCATCGAAATCCGTCCAGTAGATTTTGAGTGATTGAGTAACAAACATCCTCACAAACTCACAAACTCACAAATTCACAAACTCACAAATTCACAAACTCACAAATTCACAAACTCACATCCAAACTTTCGCATTTATAATATTAGTATGGATACAAAATTCCTTCATACATTGTTTTGTTACATCTCTAAGGGATTGGACAGCGTTTTTCGATGAAAGCTGCCGGGCGGCAAAATTTTTCCGACTTCCATAACTTTTATCGTCATATTTCAACTAATATACAGAAAACCTACACAAATTATACACTAAAACCTTCCTCATGAATCACTCTATCTATTAGTGAAAACCGCATCAAAATCGGTTGCGTAGTTTCAAAGATTTAAGCATACAAAGGGACATATAGGGACAGAGAAAGCGACTTTGTTTTATACTATGTAGTGATGATGCTATGAATGGGAACCCTTCCTCGCGGCGACGTGCTGGAACCTCTATATTATTTATGATTTTAGGAGTTACTGTACTTTCTAGTTTTAACAACATGTAATAATTTATAAAATATTGTAAAAAATAATAACTACTTGACAAGAAATGGGCGTGGACCCTACTATGCCCGTGTACGAGTTGATTCCGTAAGTTCTGATTGAATGAAAGTCACTAGATAAACTGTTAAAATAACTATATTGATAAAAACTGCTAAATTGTCGGACAAAAGTGTAACAAATATTCAATTCTGTCACGGAATTATGAATTTGTTCCGGTAGCCGTTGAGACAGCTGGCCCTTGGTGTGCGGAAGCAAAATCTTTTGTGAAGGATTTAGGACGCCGTTTAAGCAATGATAATATACAATTTCGTGTTATTTTTGAAACAATAACCATTATTAGACTTTTGAATGCTATTTATCAGCAATATCATTATTTATTTTATAAAGTACCTAGTGTATTAATTATAACCAGTGGATGTTATGTAGGCATCCGCTAAGAAAGGATAAACGCGAGCGAAGCCGCGGACGCCAACTAGTTAAATATGTATAAGAATATGATCTGTTACATCAAGCATGCAATAAAGAATATAATATCCATAGTCCTAGAAAAAAGAATTCTTTTTTCTGTCTAACTCTATGGTATCTTATGTCTGTGGAATGGAACCACCATGGAAGTAATAAGTAGTACGTAAGTACTCATTACTTCCACACTTCCACGGGAACCACAGAAATATTTTTTAAAGTCTTTGTTTTTCATGATTTCTTTCAGACTCCAGTACTTTTTCCACGCTAGTGCGATTTGTCTGAGTACTTCATTTTCTGTACAGTTCTTAAATGATACTAATTGTCCTAAGTATATCGTCTCATCCAGGTAAAGAAAATATGTTTTCTTGGATACAAGTGTTTTTACAAACAAAAATTTGCCGCCCTTATTTGCAACTACAATATTTGTGCCCTTTTAGAAATTCTGCAGTAGATGAATAAGTAAAAGAAATAAGATCTTGAAGTACATAATTTAAAAAATACAGTCTAAAACAAGTACTATTATCTGGTCGTTCAAAATGAGTGCGAAAATATTTCACCACTTTCCATGCGCCAGTGTGACTCGCACTTAGCCGGTTTTTTCTTATCAAGATCAAATTTTTTCATGTACTAATAAATTGTGAAATAAGCATTTAATTCATATGTAAGGTATTTGAGGTGCCGAACTCAAAAACACCCTAAATAAATAGAATGTTACGATATGTTTTTTTGACACATTTCAAAACAAAATTATTTGTAATTTTGATATACCTAGGTATGTTAACAAGGGGCAGAATACACGTCTATATATGCAATGAACTCAGTAGTTTCCAAAAGTTTGCAGATCGGGTGCGCCGTTCAGGATTTTCTTTTGTTGTTTCCCAGAATATTACTTTACCTCACAACAAACTTAAGGGCCTAATCCTCTTTCCAAGTCGAGCTTTTGCTTGCCTTATGACAGCGAGCTTAAAGCTTCGAGAGACGTTGCGGAGAAAGTTTTTAATCTTTTTACATATACATAGCGTAATAGAACAAACCTATGTTTATATGTAAATGATGAAAGGAAATTAAAAAGTTGTACGCCAGAATATTAAGATTTTAGATGCTTGAGATAAAAAGAATGCGTTAAAGGAAAAATAATAAGCGAGGCTTATGCGTCTTCAACACATGTCCATATGTCGATCCATTTTCTTCAAAGAGAACCAATGTTTTTAGGCATGGAATTTACATATGTTACTGTTAAATAAATTAAGATCACCATACCACTACTACAATATTACATATCATAATAAAAACATTAGAAGATATAATAAAGTATGGGCGTCCTATCATTCGGCCACCACCGCTCAGTACTGGTATAGCTTATCACATGATATGGTAACCACTTACCATCAATGAACAGGTGACTCTATGTAGATTTGCCAGCTTTATTGAAAAAGTAGCTTTGAGGGTATAAAAAAAATAATTGTAAGTGTTATGTTTCAAGCAAATAGACTTAAGGATAAAATTCTATTTTGTATTAATTAAGCTAATTAAAAAACACGACTGACAACCCAAATAGCCTATGCCACTCGGAGGAATGCTCGTGTGAAATTCGGTAGCGTTGGTATGACACAGTAAAGACGAATTAATTAGATTCAACTAGCTTTTGCCCGCGGCTTCGCCCGCTTGAATTTCCCACGGGAACAGTGCATTTTCCCGGGATGAAAGGTACCCTACGTCCTTCTCAATCAAAATTAAATCACACCTCCTTGATTCTGCGCCTGGTATTGTAATAAATTAGAATTTGCAAACGAGGTTCCGCACTCTTATTTGCAAATGTCTGTATGTCTGAAGATTTGACATTCAGACAAGATAACAAGCTAATTATTAAAAATAAAAAACACGACTGACAAGTTTTTACACAAAAAGTACATACAAACATATAAGTTATATACATTTTTGAAATCGCCTTTCAAAGCCCTTCAATTTGATACCCTACTCGATAAGATTGATCAAATTTAATTTTTTTGGTCTGCTATTTATCGCATATATAATCCGCCATTTTGTTTTTATGATGACGTCATAATGAAGTTCTATGTTATGTTATTCAAATATTTTTTATTGAATGTAATGTACAGTATATTCAAAAGCATTGCAAAGCTAATGCTGCCTTTGTCTGAATAAATCTATTCTAAAGCTAGTTAGACAATGATATCATTACATTTAGCAAACCATTTCAATTGGTTGCGATAAGCTGACACATGGTCGTACTTTCGAAGATTAAATATAAAACGGATACAATTATTTTGAAGTCGATCCAATTTGTTTAGAAGATCGCAATTTAAGTCAGAGTAACACACATCGGCATAATCCAGTATAGGGAGTATTAAAGTTTGTACTAATAAGGTTTTTATATTAATAGGAAGAAAATTCTTCAATTGTGAGCGGAGAGCACCTGTAATTTTTTTAGCAATTTCAGTAATTTGTCTAACCCAAGAACGAGCTTACTTTTTACAACATTTTACTTCTATTAATGAAAAAAAAACAAACAAAACCCTTAATGCAATAATAATATACATAAATACGATGGTATCAACTTTAAACATAATACGTAACTAACATAAATGCAAGTCTAGGCAAGATCAATGTAATATTAAAAATCGAGTAAAATATATCTAAAGAGAAAATAATATAATTAAAAAAAAAGTTAATAAACATATTTCAAAAATTACACCAAGAAGGTCTAAGCAAAAATTTCTATACGTAGATCACACATACACTTTTGACCTAAACAAACACGCATTTAATTAAATTTCACTGGCGTCAAAATGAGCTCCAGCTAAAGAATATTATAAAAAGAAGAATTTAAACTAACGATTCCTTTTTTTCCTGGTGTATTCAAGTAAAAAATGCCCTTAGTAATTTAGACATAACTTAATATTCTTTTCTTATCCCAGCGATGATATTATCCTTATGTATTCGTTGACTTAAGTAGTTTCACTACAACAAGCCGGGGACGACCAGAGTCTTTGCGACGGGATTGGACACGATTGACGTGTACGATGTCCTGTGGGGCGAGTGGGACTCCAGCAATTTCCGCGATTTTGAGAATAATACCTGACAGGCATTCATTTTTATTTTCAGGAAGACCAGAAATTTCTAAATTTGACATCCTGTCTCGTTGCTGGGACTTGTTAGCATCCAACTCCATGTCATAAATCTTTTTCTTTAAAAGATTTAATTCAGGAGAGATATCACAGTCAGTCTTTTGACTCGAAATAACTTCGACCTGTTTATATACATCGTCCATTTGACTTGAAAGAAATTCTGTGGTCTTTTGTAAATCGGCAATCCCTGTGTCAAGATACGAATGTTAAGTAGAATAAGGTTAAGGTTATACATATATGAAAACACCATATATGTAACTGTATTATAATACTAGTACATTTTACTTCAATCTTGGTAGATGCTATGTAAATTGGCCACTTCAAGCAAGATTATCTTGTTGCGATAAGAAATATAAGGTATGTAAACATACATTACCAATACGTAGTACCTATATTATGTATTGATTTAACGTCTGTCCTCGGGAGCCTTCGGTGGCGCTCGGCGCATGTATTGCGCTCGAAGAATCTATCTCTCTCCTTCGTTGTGCATATAAAAGGGAGAGAGGATTGGAAAGGATTGGGACAGCGGGAAATTCAAATAAACGGCGCGAACACACATAAACAAAAGGAGCTTTTTAAAAGAATTTGTAAATTTCACACGAAAAGATTTTAATAAATACCCAGTCAGTCACCATGGTTGGTTCATACGAAAGTATGACCATGATGATGTATAATGATATATTTCCTTTTGTTTCCTTTTAAACGTTTTTTTTAAGTTATCAGTTCTCTATAATGAATGAAGATTGAGATTTATTTTTAAATAATTATAGTAAATGAGAAATGGATTACATTTCGCTTAATCAAAGCGGCCAGGGCTATGATTTTACTGATTACAAACGTACTAGTCTAGACCACTCGTTGCGAATTATTCGACATAGACAATTCAAAAATACAGAATAATGGATATCGAATGAAAAATCATTCGGCTCACGCTTTTTTGGTGAGTCACACTTTCAAAAATAGGGCCCCCTGGTCGCCGGTTCAAGTCCTGCTCGCATGAAGGCATTGTTAGTTGATATCTTATGTTAATTAACAATCGTTTTCCAGTCGGCTCGGCGACGTTGCGACACGTTCGCGTGTAGTTTTTCCCAACTGTCGGAGGTTTTTACAAAATTTGCATACCGGACAAAGCGGCGAGTCGCGATGTTAATACTTATCGTTGAATTAACCGGGAGTGGATTGTCGCGCACTCGAACATAATAAACAATACAAAACGAAGCCAAGCAAAAACAAACTATTGAAACTGAGCCGCAACAAGAAGAATAGGAAAATTGCTTTTGTTTAAAAAATCTATTTGTTCGTGTGTAGAGATGAACGCGCCTACAGTGCGTCGGAACGGGCGGATATTGCGTGACAGAGAGGTCATCGATATTACATTGGCCTGTAAAAAGGCATATGGTAAGGTAGATAATTGGCATGTGTCCAGTGCAATCGCGCTAATTTATAACACTACGGTTCGATTAAGGATCGGTTACGATTCAACGTCGGCCGTGGTAGAATTGCGATCCAATTCAGCAGATTTCAGAATCGCGCTAACTTTGAAACGACAATCGAACTTGAATCGCAACTGGAACATGATCACTCTTGAAACGTTAGAGTTGGACGCTAATATTTGTGAAGTATTTTTGTAAATACCTGTGATTTGAGTATAATCGACAATCGATTATGTTGAACCTTGTTGAACGCACTAGGTATTTTGACATTTTGTCTATCATTTGCTTGTTTAAGGTTATATTTACATAATTACCTCAATATTTATTTACGTTACCTATCTTTAGAGGTAGATATCTCTCTCAAGATATTTCTTCAGATTTCATCTGTTATCGCTTTTCTTGGAACAATGGTTGTTTATCAACATGAGCAGAGTTAAAGAGGAAACAAATGTGATTTGGGACTAATTTATGGACTCTTCTACGGTTCACATTTCAAGTGGACATAAACAATAGTATTTGTTTGATAAAGGTAGCCCAAGTGAAGGGCTAGGACCAGCTAGGACTTAGGGTTATGAAATTATTTGAGGAAGAGGCAGATTGTTTATATATAATATCCAACTGGTACGGTTGCTGAAAATGGAACGTCGTCGGCAAGTCAGTGTCGAACAATTGCAGCTCCCTGTGAACTATCTCGAGCAGTACCAAGACCTCGCTCATTGAAAAGAGTGAGGTCAAAGGAAGCACGTGTAACAGTGGCACGCTTATGGAGAAAATGCAGGGAAAGATTAAATGCTCACTAGAACAAGCAAAGAATGGGCTAAGGTATGTATCTATGCACTTACTACCTTTAATATTAGCTACTTTTGCCCGCGTCAATTATAAACTAAAACTTTCCTTATGACCCACCCCATTTTTTTTAAGAAACAGACAGATGCGGTATGGGATTTTATTTTGTAATAAGTAAGGATAAATATGCTGTAATACTATGTATAAACTATTACCAATTTCTTTGTACTTTTCATGTATGGGATGATTTAAAGGTTTGGGCCTAATTGGTTGGCATAAATGCTAATCAACAAGCTAATAAAACAATTTTGTTTGTTTGTTACCTCTTCACGCTATCTACTGAACCAATCTTCCTGAAATTTCACATACACATATTAGTCTCGGCCCTTATACTTAATGGTATTTATTGCATTGTTTCAGTTCAGTACTCTCGGTCTAGTCATAGTCACCAACAGGAACATCCAGGACCCACAGACAAGCCAGAAAAGCCGGAGTATGGAAATAAATTAAGGGCTGAAAACAGTTCCCTAATTAATAGAGCTACCTATATGTAATTTTAAATTAAAAATAAATGGCTTTAAAATAAATGGTTGTCTTACTTTACATTATTTTCTGTAAATGGTGCAATAAAGTGTTGATCTATCTATCTATTTTCTATTCATATTATTTAAGATCAATTTCCACTTATCAATAATTTTCTTGCTCGCACAATGCAATATTTTCATAGAATGTGGAATACTCAGTTCTTTTTTTTTTTTAAATTACATTAATCTATTACAATGCAATGATACCTACATATTTGTTTTATTCTTTTGTTCGTTCAGTTCAGAAAAATTTTGATAATGTTAAGCTCTTATTTGCTTAATTGTATTACCCTAGTAGTATTGGTAATGTTGGATTATGTTGAAGAATGTATAATAATATGATAGCATTGTTACTTACTATTTGGAAAACATTTTTGCAAGTTTTCCACAATTAAAAAAATCTAATCTAAAACAAATTTAAAAAAAAATGTTATATTGTGGTAGTAAGTCACTTGCAAAATAGCTATAAAAATGTTATACAAAAAACTTATCAATTGCATCAAAAGAGGATAAATAAAAGTACTTTTGCAAACAAAGCAGTCTATTTAGCACACACAAACACGCACAGATTTTCCTATTCTAATTACATAGAATTGAATTTTAAATAACATAGAAGAAGGCGAATAGACTCCCAAAAAAAGGACCCGCAGCTATTCATAGGGCCCGCTGCTCGGACTCGGGTTTTTCTATGGAATTGGCATGTGTCACCTTGGCATTGGCTAGGACCTTGTGATTGTCTGGTATCACAGGTTGGCTTGGCTTGGCTTGGCTGGGCACACAGTAACTGGCCGTCGTTACACAATTTTAATATGTTCAAGCACACATAAGTAAACAAATTGAAGGACTTAACTAGGTAGGTACTTGTATAGATTATTGTTGTAATCAAAATTCACTATTAAATAGCTAAACTAATGTAAAAATGTCTTTAATTGTGCACCGCTCTTGCCCGTATTTGACCACAAACGATTTATGAGAGCATCTTCGTGCGCGTCCTAATTCCAGCTGAAGGACACCTCTGGCCGCCGGCATGCTGCATTGCTGCCACTAGCTCCTTTTGTCCGTTCTCACGAGCAGCTGCAGCTTGTGATGGTTCGAATGGCTTGTGTCTTTATACTATACTAGCTGTCGCCCGCGGCTTCGCCCGCGTGAGTTTCGCTTAGATGAAAAGTATTTTTGTGTTCCAAACAGTTTCAGATGTTTCGGATCTTCGATTTTTATACGTCTACAGAAAATACTCATCAGATTAATCAAGTTTTGCTAATGCGCCATTTCCATATATGTTATAGTGTAGCTGGTCTCTTGGAGTTATTCATCAGATGTTCCAGATCTTAAATTTTTATACGTCAGCAGAAAATGCTCATCAGGTTGAACGATTTTTGTTAAGGCGCCATTTCCATATATGTTATAGTGTAGCTGGTCTCTTGCAGTTCCTCATCAGATGTTCCAGATCTTCAATTTTTATACGTCAGCAGAAAATGCTCATCAGGTTGAACGACTTTTGTTAAGGCACCATTTCCATATTTCTTATGGTTTAGCTGTTCTGTTATGGTTCTTCATCAGGTGTTCCAGTTTTCAAAATGAATTATAGCCTATATGTTGCCCAGGCTTAATAGCTATACAACAAAAAAGTTTCATTCAAATCCGTCCAGTAGTTTTTGCGTGAAACGCGTACATACATACAGACAGACAGACAGACAGACAGACAGACAGACAGACAGACAAGAAATTCCAAAAAAATTTTTTTGCTTTCTATTGTTCTTTTTAGGTGTCCCTCTATCCATTTTAGTCAAAAATATTAAATGTACAGACAAAATATTTTTACTGTTTTATTATATGTATAGATGAAAGCATTTTGTCTAAATACGATCACTAATATTCTCACTGATTCTCATGTTTTCCTGCGGCCCGAGCTTTTGCCACATCAAATTCATTAGCTATTTCCATGAAAATAATATATTGGAAGTGATAGATTTTTCACAAAACACCTCAACGTTTAAGCAACGATCGAAAAAAAGCAGCCTCTTTGGAACTTTTTATTTTGACAACGGTTCGGTTGATCTACGATCTAGCTTCGGTTCAAGCAGCTGTCAAAATATTACCGCGATACGGAATCATCCGAAAAATGGCGTAACGATCGCGGTTCAGTTGCGTTTCGTATGAATTTACTTATGGCGATTGCACTCGAGATCTCGTTATCGGATCACAACTACATATGCTTTAGGTACAGATGTGGTAACTTAAAATCAGACACTGTTCCGAAAAGGGAGATCTAAAACATTTATTAGGTTAATGCTATCTAACGTCTTACTAATTCTCTCATTTACAACAAGTATTGTGAAGATTATTTAGTAGGTAGTTACTCGTCTTAAACGCCTTTGTTTATTAAGGTGTGTAAAAGAGGAAATTAGATTATTGCGAAAATAGGTAACTTAACAAATCCTGTGCTCCATTTCTAACAGAACGCTGGGTAGTTCCATGAACTTGGTAATCTACGGCTTTTGACCTACCATTTGATATCAAGCTATTAATGACAATTCACCAATAACAAATGATTAATTTTATGTACCACTTTCAACATTTTTTAAGTTGGGGTTAAAGATACCTCCAAAAAATTTAAGTATGACACGATTGTTAGCAGGGTCTAAGGTACAGAAAAAAAAGTTAGTTGTTCGAAAAGTATAAGTTGACGATTGTCACAACGTAAATTGATGCTTCTGAAATAATAAAACAAACTTTTTGTATCATGGTAGCTTAGTTTGTTGTATTTTTCATTATTTCACCCAAGTCATTTTCGTTATAGTGATGTGTATTTTCTTATATCGATAAACATTTAGTTTAATCTTTTAAAAGTCACGTTTCACTTATTCATTCATACAATATACTGAATGCGGTAACTTTCTGCACTTCTTTTCTTTCTACTTATTCAAAGTATTATACGTTTAAGCCTAAGTAATGATTAGAAAAAAATAAAGGCAAGCAAGGGAGATTTATGACCCTTCCGACATGATTCCTTAATTTGTCTTGGGAATAGGTACGTGTAAAATGAAACTTTCGGCCGTATTCATAAAAAGTTAACGAATACTTACCTAGTTATAATATGTTTTGTCCTTATCTTTCTTTCCAATATTTGACTGCAGAGCATTCAGCTAGTCTCAATTTGAAGTTCGTTGCTGTACTTATGTGCTGTTATTTTGCGAAAAGCACTTTTTAGAAATACTGATTTAAAAAATTAGAGGGTATTTTACGTAATACCACCAAACAGTTGTAAACATTATAGACCTTGCTTTTTGCCAATTTCATAATTTTAGGTCAACGGGAAGTTCCCGTAGGTTCTGATTGCTGTCTGAAATCGCAAAATATGCAAAAAATCACAACATTTACGGTAATATCTCCTGATCGCGTTGTTTTGATATTTTTTTCTTGAAAGAGACCGTGGATTTGACGTCATTGTAACTATGATGGTTGCGCACGGCCCCACATACCTTGGAGGTTTTTGTTGGAAACAGGGTTTCCCAAATTCAAAATATTGGAATTGATATAACATGGAGACATGTGCCGGGAGAGCTTAACCCAGCGGACTGTGCTTCCCGAGGTTGTACGGCACCAGAATTGGTGTCACACCCGCTCTGGTGGGGTCCAGAGTGGCTGATGGGATCAGAAACATCTTGGCCTGTCTGTCAGACAGATGTTACTTCTTTGAGTTTGACTGGGCTTCGTGTACATGCTGTAGTCGCTGAGACGAGAAATATTTCCGATTTTACTAAAAAATTAAACACAGAATCAAGGATCTTAACAATTAAAGTTATTGATAATGTGGCAAAGAATTTTATCAGTCTTACTTTAGTCAGTTGATAAACTAAATCTACTGATTAGCATTGCAATTTCGATCTTATGTTGACATACAGAAAATTGCACGTATATAAATAATAATAATAAAATAATAAAAATTCTTTATTTGCTCCAAAAAACGTGAATTGTTATTTAGTTATAGGAGGCCGGGGAACTCTTTTAAGCAAAAAGCCTGTGCCAGAGCTCCCCGCTCTTTCCTGATGACTGCTTGAAACAGAATTTATTTAACTAAAGTTTAATTCTAGTTACATACCACAACCAGAAATGCCATCGACATCATCATATCTTTATAAAAAAAAAAAAAGGTTTTAAAGAAATTAATTAAAAGAAGAAAAAAAATTACATAATATTTTACCCACAACATACGTACATGTGATAACATATACCTGGTAATCTTATCTAGCGTGACGATACTGCAGAACTGACCTATCTTAACTCAGGCAGTAGTTTCAATGCAATTTGATAGCTAGATGGCGAAAAACTTACACAAGTGTAAAATATTCTACCAACATAATGAGTAGTTTAAAGAAATATTCCCTAGCAACGTAGAAATTTTACAATAGAAAGTGTAAAATAGAACATTTTGAGCTACCCCTCAAGTGTCCCCGGGACAAAATCTTCCCAGCGCGGCGACCCGGGTCTTGCCCGCGAACCAAAATCATCCCAGTCGGGCGCGCGCTAAAAAATATTTTTCTACCAAGGAATCATTCACTTGATCCGTCTATGGAACGTTGCGTTTAGTTGCCACTTTATAATACTACAGTGTGAAGTGATTCCTTTGCTTGGGTGGTAGAAAGATTTAAAAAAATAAAATTGCCAAAGTCACTCGCGCCGTCGTGAAATTAATGGGTGATTATTTGAAGATGCGCATTTTGGCCTAATAAAAGAGATCGTGAAAAATTTTGCTCATAGAACGTTCTTTATATGTTAAAGGCGTTCTTTGATTCTATCCATACAATATTCTTCGGGAGGGCCACTAAAAACTCTTTTAGTTTTTCAGTTTTCAGCTATTATTTTTTATGCAAACGGTAATGATGAATTTAAACAAATGGTAATTATGTTCAAAAATGGTAAAGAGAAAATATGAAATGGTAAGTAGATTTCAGGAAAAAACAAAAGAAAATAATTGAAAATCAGGTTTATTGGCTTTAGGTGTCGCACTGAGTATAATTTCAATTTCAAATTTACCCTCCAAATGACCACCGAACTGAACCTCGCTCGAAATGTCGATCCCCAAAATTCCAATACTTGGCTTCGCATTTAGGGCAGTGCCTTCAAAATGGCTCTATCGCAAAAGGGGTTTCTTGGCAGAGAACTCACAGACTTGTGTCTTGTTAGGGTTGTATTGGACAAGGTTAAGACTCATTCCGAGACTCGCTCAAGAGACACGTTAACGTCAAACGCAATCCTGTTTCGACACTCCTCAGTAGCCTCACGAGAGAGATTAGCACGTCCATGATATAAGTAATCTCCAGTACTGTCATCTGCATAACAATGCATGTTGCTGATTTACAACATATTATTGATATGCAGAATGAACAGTGTGGGTGACAGGACTTGGGGGACGCCAGCATACACAGGTTTAAATTCAGAGCATGATCCGTCAATAGCGACCTTTATGCTACGTTCCCGGAGAAAGCTGTCCAGCCTTGCGCAAAATCACTCGGGAAACCCGTACGAAGGTAATTTGGAGAGGCACGCCTTGTGCCATACCCGATTAAAGGCTTCGCCACGTTCAAACTAAAGCCACAGCCTCGCCTTTACACTCAATTGCCTCAGCCCAACGATGTGTTAGATAAACAAGAAGATAACCAGCTGAGCGGCTGCGACAGAATCCATATTGGCGATCACTTAGCAGCTGGTGATCCTCAAGATACCCTAGAAGCTGCTGATTAATAATGGTTGCCATTATTTCGCATAGTATGGAGGTAATGGCAAAAGGCCTGTAGTTTGACGGATCTGAGCGATCTCCTTTTTTAGGGATCTGGTGCACAAGGGCCGATCTTCAAGATTTCGGAACAATACCTGAGCCAAAACAACCGCGTCAAAACCAATACCAGCTCAGGGGCTCATGTTTTTAGCACGACAGCTGGGGATGCCATCAGGCCCGCACGACTTGTTGATGTTCAGGGAACGGAGTACTTTGCGCACAGTACTTTGCACGAAGCGGACGTCAGGCATAGAAGCACTACACTTTGGGATTAATGGAGGGGTGTTTCCCTGGTCATCAAGGGTTGAGTTCGCCGCGAAAAGAGAGGTCAGTAGGTCGGTTTTGTCTTTCGGGGAGTAGGAAAAAGAGTCGTAACCCTGCGTAGAGGTGGGAGCGATGGCCGACAGAAGTTACCCTGGACAGCTTCAGCGAGAGACCAAAACGCATGACTTCCAAAGGGATGACGGGATAGGCTCTCGCCAACTCTGCCGATGAACTAGGCCTTAGCAGCAGCTATTTGGCTTTTGTAGGACCTGGAGGCAGAGTTATATTTTTTCATTCGTATTTGGATCAGCGGCAGCCCGCTCTGCAGTCCAGGCTTTGTAAGAGTCCTGTTTCTGGCTAGATGCCGAACGCCAAGGCCCCCAAACCAGAATGAATGAATGTTTATTTGCAGTAAAAGTGGTACAAGAAAATACAGTTGTTAAATAATATGTGTGAATCTCACTTTTAACCTATCTAGGCATGCAAAATCTTTAAATCAATATCTAATATAGCAATTATAATGATGAAATAATAACAAAGAGGGACCCAGAGCTTGGACCCTCCACCGATAGGCACTGCAGAATTTGAAATGGATAATTCCATCCCCTGCAGTATCACATCGGCGACAGCGTCAGCATCAGCATAGGCGCTGGGATCATCCAGCGAAAAACAAACCATCCTAATCTGCCGATCTGTTGTGCCATATGCAGCGAGAACCAGTAACTGGTAAGTGTGACATGCGTAATAGGCACGATACTCCTTTCCAGTAGTGCTCAGGATGCGAGGTTAGCAGGAGGTCCAACAAGGATGGGAACTGGTCGTTCACGTCTGGTACCCGCATGGGCGTGGAAACAAGCTGCGTTAAGTTGTAGGCCAAAGCGAAGTAGCGCACAGATCTTTCCGTGTGGTCGGTTCTATTTGATCCAAGCCAGTCGATGATGTGGTGGGCATTGAAATCACCCAGAACCACAATTTCGGCGGAAGGGACTTGTGCGAGAAGGGTGTCAGCTACAGTCTGAATGTGTTCGATCAGCCGGTCGGATTCGAGGTCCCGCGCTGTGGGATCTGTACAGGCATGCATAAAAAAGAATGCGGTCAACGCATTCTACTCGCAGCCAGATGATAGACTGATTCCTACCATCAAGATTTACTAGGCAATGACAGCAAATACCCTCACCAACGTACACGCACACTCCGGCTTGGTGCACAAAGTTGTGTTCCAGATTATAACCCGGGTATAACAGATACAAAGTGTCAGCTGGGAAGGATATTTTCGTCTCAGAGAAAAAGAGCAGGTCAGACCTTGCCGTCTCGAGGTGATGGTGGACGACGTTATGATTGGAATGAAGTCCCCTAATAATATTAGTGAAGTTTATAGAAAGCGTAGAAGGGGATGCCTGTACTTTATCGCTAGAGAAATGAGCGGCACTGTGCCCTCCGCAGCATACATAATGCAGCCTGAGCTTATAGGCTCAGGGGTTTCTCCGGTACTGGTACCCTCCTGGGGTAGTTGTTATTTTAGTTCCGCTGGCATATTAGTCGTCATAATAACTCAAAACGTATAAAAATAACATAACAGTAGTCAGCAAATAAAATTAAAATATAATTTCTCATCACCATTCATATTAGCTAATTACCGTACCGCACCATATTCGTAAACAGTGAATGGTATAATATGGTAAATAGCAAAATGGTAATTAGAAATTTAGATGTTTGTTCATTTTGATCACGTTTCGTACTACTTACTATTTTGAAACCTACAAATACTTAAAACAAACCGTTAAATGTCTATAATAAAACCTTATTAATGCAATGTTATACATCTACTTACCACTAAACACACAAACTGTAAAGAGAACGTGAAAAAAATAAAATCGAATTCGGAGTCTTTGACCACAAAATTTTCGACACTGAAGCATTATTTGGGTGATTATTTGAATACGTGCAAATCGCTGTTCCAGGCTAAAAGAACTATTTAAATTTCATTTTATTTTTAACTTTTGGCTAACTTTGAGGTGGACCCTTATCTATTTTAACGGGGGCAGTTATTAAACTAATGTTAAATTAAATAGATTTTGTTATATTTTTAATTATCTTTCGAAATTCACATTACCATCCGTGTCCCTTTTCCCGGATTTTGACATAAAATATTTTATTTCTCTAGTTGTATCATAAAGAACGTACTTTACGCAATAAATTCTTTAAATAGAATATTGTTGTTAAGTCCATGTTAAAATAAAAATACTCAAAGATTAGTTTACAATAGTTAAAAATGAGGTTTAAAAATGTCCCAGCGTTACACACTCACTACCGTTCGAGAACGTTGTCACCTTAATTTCTTTGCTTCTAATTAACTTGCGCTTACCCTTAATACTTTGTCGGGCAGACTGCAGCATCGCTCGTCGATCGATCGGAGCAAACATGCCAAATAATGCTTCAGTGTCGAAAATTTTGTGGTCAAAGACTCCGAATTCGATTTTATTTTTTTCACGTTCTGTTTACAGTTTGTGTGTTTAATGGTAAGTAGATGTATAACATTGCAATAATAAGGTTTTATTATAGACATTTAACGGTTTGTTTTAAGTATTTGTAGGTTTCAAAATAGTAAGTAGTACGAAACGTGATCAAAATGAACAAACATCTAAATTTCTAATTACCATTTTGCTATTTACCATAATATACCATTCACTGTTTACGAATATGGTGCGGTACGGTAATTAGCTAATATGAATGGTGATGAGAAATTATATTTTAATTTTATTTGCTGACTACTGTTATGTTATTTTTATACGTTTTGAGTTATTATGATGACTAATATGCCAGCGGAACTAAAATAACAACTACCCCAGGAGGGTACCAGTACCGGAGAATCCCCCCTGAGCCTATAAGCTCAGGCTGCATTATGTATGCTGGGGAGGGCACAGTGCCGCTCATTTCTCTAGCGATAAAGTACAGGCATCCCCTTCTACGCTTTCTATAAACTTCACTAATATTATTAGGGGACTTCATTCCAATCATAACATCGTCCACCATCACCTCGAGATGGCAAGGTCTGACCTGCTCTTTTTCTCTGAGACGAAAATATCCTTCCCAGCTGACACTTTGTATCTGTTATACCCGGGTTATAATCTGGAACACAACTTTGTGCACCAAGCCGAAGTGTGCGTGTACGTTGGTGAGGGTATTTGCTGTCATTGCCTAGTGAATCTTGATGGTAGGGATCTGTCTATCATCTGGCTGCGAGTAGAATGCGTTGACCGCATTCTTTTTTATGCATGCCTGTACAGATCCCACAGCGGGGACCTCGAGACCGACCGGCTGATCGAGCACATTCAGACTGTAGCTGACACCCTTCTCGCACAGGTCCCTTCCGCCGAAATTGTGGTTCTGGGTGATTTCAACGCCCACCACATCGACTGGCTTGGATCAAATAGAACCGACACGCGGAAAGATCTGTACGCTACTTCGCTTTGGCCTACAACTTAACGCAGCTTGTTTCTACGCCCATGCGGGTACCAGACGTGAACGACCAGTTCCCATCCTTGTTGGACCTCCTGCTAACCTCGCATCCTGAGCACTACTGGAAAGGAGTATCGTGCCTATTACGCATGTCACACTTACCAGTTACTGGTTCTCGCTGCATATGGCACAACAGATCGGCAGATTAGGATGGTTTGTTTTTCGCTGGATGATCCCAGCGCCTATGCTGATGCTGACGCTGTCGCCGATGTGATACTGCAGGGGATGGAATTATCCATTTCAAATTCTGCAGTGCCTATCGGTGGAGGGTCCAAGCTCTGGGTCCCTATTTGTTATTAATTCATTATTATAATTGCTATATTAGATATTGATTTAAAGATTTTGCATGCCTAGATAGGTTAAAAGTGAGATTCACACATATTATTTAACAACTGTATTTTCTTGTACCACTTTTACTGCAAATAAACATTCATTCATTCTGGTTTGGGGGCCTTGGCGTTCGGCATCTAGCCAGAAACAGGACTCTTACCAAGCCTGGGCTGCAGAGCGGGCTGCCGCTGATCCAAATACGAATGAAAAAATATAACTCTGCCTCCAGGTCCTACAAAAGCCAAATGGCTGCTGCTAAGGCCTAGTTCATCGGCAGAGTTGGCGAGAGCCTATCCCGTCATCCCTTTGGAAGTCATGCGTTTTGGTCTCTCGCTGAAGCTGTCCAGGCCCTTGATTCTACAAATTACAAACGTAGATGTCGTGCCTCAGTTGTGTCTCAAAGGCCAAAGAAATCGTAATAAAACATAGAAGTCTTACAGAGATCTTGTCACTTTATTCAAATTTCCTTGGATCTTGAGACACAATTGAAACACGACATTTACGTTTGTAATTAGTGGAATCGGCCCCCAGGGTAACTTCTGTCGGCCATCGCTCCCACCTCTACGCAGGGTTACGACTCTTTTTCCTACTCCCCGAAAGACAAAACCGACCTACTGACCTCTCTTTTCGCGGCGAACTCAACCCTTGATGACCAGGGAAACACCCCTCCATTAATCCCAAAGTGTAGTGCTTCTATGCCTGACGTCCGCTTCGTGCAAAGTACTGTGCGCAAAGTACTCCGTTCCCTGAACATCAACAAGTCGTGCGGGCCTGATGGCATCCCCAGCTGTCGTGCTAAAAACATGAGCCCCTGAGCTGGTATTAGTTTTGACGCGGTTGTTTTGGCTCTCCTACTCCTCAGGTATTGTTCCGAAATCTTGAAGATCGGCACCAGATCCCTAAAAAAGGAGATCGCTTAGATCCGTCAAACTACAGGCCTTTTGCCATTACCTCCATACTATGCGAAATAATGGCAACCATTATTAATCAGCAGCTTCTAGGGTATCTTGAGGATCACCAGCTGCTAAGTGATCGCTAATATGGATTCTGTCGCAGCCGCTCAGCTGGTTATCTTCTTGTTTATCTAACACATCGTTGGGCTGAGGCAATTGAGCGTAAAGGCGAGGCTGTGGCTTTAGTTTGAACGTGGCGAAGCCTTTAATCGGGTATGGCACAAGGCGTGTCTCTCCAAATTATCTTCGGGTTTCCCGAGTGATTTTGCGCAAGGCTGGACAGCTTTCTCCGGGAACGTAGCATAAAGGTCGCTATTGACGGATCATGCTCTGAATTTAAACCTGTGAAAGCTGGCGTCCCCCAAGTCCTGTCAACCACACTGTTCATTCTGCATATCAATGACATGTTGTAAATCAGCAACATGCATTGTTATGCAGATGACAGTACTGGAGATTACTTATATCATGGACGTGCTAATCTCTCTCGTGAGGCTACTGAGGAGTGTCGAAACAGGATTGCGTTTGACGTTAACGTGTCTCTTGAGCGAGTCTCGGAATGAGTCTTAACCTAGTCCAATACAACCCTAACAAGACACAAGTCTGTGAGTTCTCTGCCAAGAAACCCCTTTTGCGATAGAGCCATTTTGAAGGCACTGCCCTAAATGCGAAGCCAAGTATTGGAATTCTGGGGATCGACATTTCGAGCGAGGTTCAGTTCGGTGGTCATTTAGAGGGTAAATTTGAAATTGAAATTATACTCAGTGCGACACCTAAAGCCAATAAACCTGATTTTCAATTATTTTCTTTTGTTTTTTCCTGAAATCTACTTACCATTTCATATTTTTCTCTTTACCATTTTTGAACATAATTACCATTTGTTTAAATTCATCATTACCGTTTGCATAAAAAATAATAGCTGAAAACTGAAAAACTAAAAGAGTTTTTAGTGGCCCTCCCGAAGAATATTGTATGGATAGAATCAAAGAACGCCTTTAACATATAAAGAACGTTCTATGAGCAAAATTTTTCACGATCTCTTTTATTAGGCCAAAATGCGCATCTTCAAATAATCACCCATTTGGCATGTTTGCTCCGATCGATCGACGAGCGATGCTGCAGTCTGCCCGACAAAGTATTAAGGGTAAGCGCAAGTTAATTAGAAGCAAAGAAATTAAGGTGACAACGTTCTCGAACGGTAGTGAGTGTGTAACGCTGGGACATTTTTAAACCTCATTTTTAACTATTGTAAACTAATCTTTGAGTATTTTTATTTTAACGTGGACTTAACAACAACATTCTATTTAAAGAATTTATTGCGTAAAGTACGTTCTTTATGATACAACTAGAGAAATAAAATATTTTGTGTCAAAATCCGGGAAAAGGGACACGGATGGTAATGTGAATTTCGAAAGATAATTGAAAATATAACAAAATCTATTTAATTTAACATTAGTTTAATAACTGCCCCCGTTAAAATAGATAAGGGTCCACCTCAAAGTTAGCCAAAAGTTAAAAATAAATGAAATTTAAATAGTTCTTTTAGCCTGGAACAGCGATTTGCACGTATTCGAATAATCACCCTAATCACTCTGAACTTGTGTTGTGAAATCAATGTGAAACTATTATTTTGGTGTAAAACTCTGGAGAAAACTTTGAAAAAGATGCCCAGGTAAGTAATTCTTAATTTGCAATTGAGTAGTTTTTGATTTTCAGCTATTTTTATTTTATTATGACATTTTTATCAAAATATTTGTTACCGAATGACTGTTATTATGATGGAAAAAAAATAATTTATATTAGTTAATTTATCATTCTCCATGATATTTTTGTTTATTTACGTAAGTAATTTAATATTTTACAATGTACAATAAAAAATAGCCACGGCAATTCAATAATTTTATTATAAAAAAATTGATCGGAAGTACCGGGATGAATATGGTCTATGGACAGCTCGTGTAGCGTACGTACATTGTTGGTGTCTGAAATTGACCTTTTTCAAGTGGATTGTCACGATTTTTTTTCTCGAATCCCAAACGAGCTGCACATGTTCTGTTTTTTGTATTCGTAAGTGAATTTCTTCTGCTTTTAGACAAAACATTCTTTTTTTTGTAAATAACCTTGGAGTATTTGCAATGAATTTAGTTTTAGAAGCTGTCAATATGACCGTTAAACGAAGGGGTCCACTGATTTGCAAATCATTTAAAATTTAAACAATATAACAGATTAATTATACTTGTAGTCTATTCTAGTAAAGATAAGCTTTAATATTATATATATATTACTTATATTTAACGAAATATACTGAACAAAGTCTAGATACAAAATGTACTTATTTTTCGAACTTTTCTACGCGCGCCTCGTAATTACCAATTTTTTAAGTGCTGATTTTCTTAAGATTTTACTATAGAATGATGTTTTTTTTTTCTATAGGTACATAACTAGATAGATACTGACTAGGTTGTTATTAATATTAGGTACATAAATGTTTTTATTTTTATTATAGTCATCATCAAAGTACCAAAATGACATAAAAACATCTTTTGTTCATACTCAATCTACTCTTGCTCAGTCTCAAAACAAAATATTTACAAGGCTGTAACTTAAAACTGTAGGCAATTTATCAATGAACACAATGGTGTACTGTTTGTTATTGTTTGGTTAGTTCCGCGAACTCAAGAGCCCATAATTTATAACCCCTTTAAAAATGCCGCGCGCGGCGGGAGGCCGCTGACAGGTTAGCGATAGCGCGCCGCGCACTGCCGACACGTTAGGGGATAAAACTGTTAAAGGGGTATTAGACCTTCCTGAATTTAGGCTCCGATAAAAAGTGTCCGATATCGGCCTCTGAATTCAGTGGCCGATGCGCCTGATCACACATTCACTGATTCAGAGAGCTCTGAATCAGTTGCTAAGGACGAGCGCTACGAGACAGACGTGTCGCGTCGCGCCGCGCATTTAAAACAAAATGGCTCCAACTTAATCGAAATATTTTGAAGGTTTTTAATGTTGCATTTGATAAAAAAAATTATATACCTACACCTAATAATACATTGAATCCTTCATCCTAATCCTAACCTAACTAAAATTATAAATGCGAAAGTGAGTTTGTTTATTTGTTTGTTACCTCTTCACGATTTATCTACTGAACCAATCTTCCTGAATGAAATCTCGCATAGGTACACATAGTTAGAGGTACCGAGAAGGACATAGGGTACCTTTCATCCCGGAAAGAGCACTGTTCCCGTGGGAAATTCACGCGGGCGAAGCCGCGGGAAAAAGCTAGTTTCTAATATTTATGTTCATATAATTTTGGTCACGCTTGTCCCAAAGGTATGTCCTTGTATAAAACTAAAATATCATTAAGAATCTCTCTTTCTGCCATTTTGCGTACGTAAACACACGCTGCTAACCAACAAAACGTGCGTGCGCAACGGCAGACGAACGGTGACTGATTTAGGATCCGATACGTCGGAAGGCGTTCTTTCCTGAGAACGGAGGCTAGCTTCCTAAATGCGATTAGATTTCTCTGAATTCAGAAGCCACTGAATATCGGAGCCTAAATTCAGGAAGGTCTAATAACTTTTTACCATGAAGTGTGTGCGTGTGTGTGCAAGTGACTCATATTACTTAAGGGACTCTATACCATAGTTATGGACTTCAGTCGTCATCGGTTCTCTGTAGCGTGCAAGACGTTTCTGTGTATTATATTTAATTATACGGAGTTGTTGGAACATTTTGTGTCTCTTATTATTTTCGCTATTAGTTCAGACCATCGATAAAATATTAGTACTAATATTTTATCGATGGTTCAGAACTAATAGCGAAAATAATAAGAGACACAAATGTTCCAACAACTCCGTATAATTAAATATAATACACAGAAACGTCTTGCACGCTACAGAGAACCGATGACTGAAGTCCATAGCTTATGGTATAGAGTCCCTCAAGTAATATGAGTCGCGCACACACACGCACACACTTCATGGCTAACAGTTCGGGTAATTATTAAAGTAAAATAGACATCGAAATACAACTAAAAATAGACAAGAATAAAAGTAAAGATTGTCCAAGGTTTTTTAACAAGTTATAATTTAAAAAAAATTGGATATAATAATGGGCATTCACAATTGTTGGCAGTTAATATTTGAGCATTTCTTCCGAAGATTTCTTCTGCTGACCATTATAAACATTGAAATTCTAAAGAAAACAACACTATAAAATGAGAATTACGACTTCGGTAGCTGCTTCTTGGCAGCTTCAGCCTCAGCTTCACTCTTCTCGAAGGCAGCAATGAGTTTCTCGACCTCAGGGCTTGAGAGAACGCGAATTATAGTTTTGTTATCTTTGCTATAAAAATCTTTTTACCCACGAAATGGGCAACATAGCGTAAAACCATTTTCTATGCGGACGAAACCGCGATAAAAATCTAGTGCGATAATAAACGAAAAATGAAAAATGTGACATTTTTACGAAAAAAATATAACAAAGAAAATGAGTCAATTGATCGTTTATTATTTTTGTTACTAAATGTCGCCTAGACATATTTCGTATGTACCAACAAAGTATGTGTAATTAATAAACGATCAAGAGATGTTATCGATATCTTTCATTAAATATCGTCCTGTATTAGGAATACATAAGCAAATATTTTCTTAGTGTATGTATTACTGTTATACTTTTTAGGCTTTACCATTTTTTGCAGTTTTCCAAAATATTACTTTAGCAATATGTACTCATTGTAATTCCCGCATCATTTTGTTTATACTGTTGGTAAACTTTTTTTGCGTGATTGAGTAACAAACATCCTTACAAACTCACAGACTCACTAACTCACATCCAAACTTTCGCATTTATAATATTAGTATGGATTACAGTTACATAAACTTTTGTATCTATAATATCTATCCAGGCTTTCAGAATTTATGAATTAGCTATAAATCACAAAACTTCTGCAATTTTTTTTATAAAATCAGTCAAGAGCACGAATATATATAGACTAGGAACAGTAAGTATCTTGAGTTCTCTGAAATATGGTTCGCATGATACCCACGGTGGTATACGAACCATAGTTCTAATGGCTCGCTTTTGTGCCACAAGTCGGTATCATGTCCTCAGGCGTCAAATAAGGTGCAGAATACCAAATGGCGTAAATTTGGCATTTGAGACACAACTGAAATACGATAAAGCACGTTTGTTAGTTACAGAATTGAGCCCCAGATGGGCAGAGAAAAATCTGTTCTTTTATATCCTTATCAATGGAATAGTATTAATACAAATATGAGAAATCGGATCATGGTATTAATATTAGTTATTCACAGCTGTCCGGATGTTATCGCCTAGAAGTCGCATTTCTGAACCGATTCTTATGAAATTTTGTGAGCAGGTTCGTTAATTTTATAGAATTTTTTAGTCGAGCCAGTTTTTCGAAATTTTATAAAATGGCGATAATATATAAAAAAAACCTTATATTTCAGCTATTTAAAAAAAAATTCAAAAATGTCATTAGACATTTTTGTTATCCTTATTAAGACGCAACTTTTTTTTAAATCATCTGGAATGCGTGCAAAGTTGAAAATATTGAAAAAGTATTAATAAATAAGACCTTCTTAGCAAATGCACCCATATTTATTGAGGAAATTAGATGATATCTTATCTAAAAAATAATTACTGATGCTGAATGCTAGCCTTAATTTTATTTATGATAAGTGCTAGGATAATAAAATCACTCTTTTGAGTTAGAAAATTGTCATGCTGTTTTATTTATAGAAAATTACCCTTAAATTGCCTACATCTCATAGCGTGAGTTGTCAAGTGACGCAACTAGAGATGGGCATTTACCCGATAAATTTCCGCGACTCAGAAATTTATCCATTTATACCCATTTTTTCCCAGGAATTTTTAATTAACACCGGGTAAAAATTAAAATCAATTAAAATGTTTGTAATTGCGATATTTTATAATATATCGAACGTTTCTTAACTCCTTTTTAAGTTAAGGAAAAGGTTAAAGCAGAATATCGCTCAAAAGTTTTCTTTCTGTTACGCTTACCAAAAGAAAACAACAAAAACAAACCGTAACTCATCGCGAACCCGAAGTTATTATAAATAGAAACGGATAAAGCGAAGGGCTGAACGGATAAACAATTTCCGCTGGATGGCGTTGATAGCAACATTTTCCGTTTTATTTTTTTTGTTGCGTTGTTGCAGTACTTATAGGCAAACATTTTGAATTGGCGAGCGGTAAACATACTATTTTATTTATTTTATGGCCTACGATTATATTTCAGTCAACATAATGAAAAAAGCTTTTAAGTTGTTTTGCAAGAAAACATTATATAGGGGCCGTCCATAAATTACGTCATCAATTTTTTCAGATTTTAGACCCCCCTATAATCATCCTATCGTCATTTATTAATGACCCCCCCCCCTTTTCCCAAAATTGACGTCATTACTAGTTTGACAAAATAAAACATTGCAGATTTGAGAAAATAGGGTATTATATGAATAAAACACTTGGTTATAGAATCACCTTTTATTATTTTTACTTTGGCAATAATCATTGATATAATATAACTAAATGTCTTTTCAGCTGTTCTGTTCTCACATTTCAAGCAATATTGAAAATTAAATGCTGTGTGTGTGCAGTGATACCCTCCTGTTACCTGTGTAAAGAGAGCAAAGAACTAAAGACAGCATCATACATACATATTATTGTTTTCCCATTTTATTATGTTAAGGGTTAATTCATTAACATTCCATTGTGTTATAAACAGGGGTTATTACTGCAAATTGTCCATATAAACTCCCAGACAGTAGTGTTACTTTATATTAGAAGAATTTGGTTTGGTACCATCTGGCCAACATGAGTGAATAGGCTGCTTCTGGGTAAACTCGCTACATCGTAGACCTCATCTCTGTCCTCGGGCAAGATTGTGGTCAAGAGCAAACCCTTCTCTAATTAAAAAAAATTGTTGATGTGCGTAACCCTAGCAGGAAAGTATCTCCTAAAGTGTAAATGTGCAGCAAATAAAGCGTTTGAAATCTTGCATTCTGCTAGGATAACATAGTTCGAGGTATTCCTCGAAGCGCAACCATTTTGAAACGCACCTTTCGAACCGCAACTTTTTTATTCCTCGAAACGCAACTGAAAGATTGCGCTTCGAGGAGGACTTAAATTTATTAAAATTTCATTCCTCGAAACGCACCTATGATAAAATTAAATTAGTATGAAACTATCGATATCGATTAAAAAGGCGTAATTTCGTATTATATGTGAAAACTATGTAGGTTCGTGAGATTAGATTGGTTTTAAAAAATAAGTAATTCTTGTTAGTATGGAGAAGCGTAATCTCTGGCAAGATTGCGACGCGGCGCGGGAGCACTGCATACGACTTGCTGTGTCGCCATGTATACAACAGTATTTACGATAATACCACACAAAATGACCTTGTAATTATGGTCTTGCTCTAGCGTGATTATTATACGTATGTTCTTTATATCCATGAGTTTTATTTTTTAATATCCTTTAGTATACACACACAATTTAGTGCGGTAAGCGAATATTTCTTTTTACTATCTAAAATAAAAATAATAAATCATCGATATCATTGATTACGTTTACTTTATGCTCTCCACTAGTTTTTAGTCATAGGTGCGGTTCGAAGAATAAAATTTTAATGTTTTTAGTATTCCTCGGAGCGCAACTCGTTAGTTGCGTTTCGAGGATTCAAAAAGTTGCGGTTGGCCAGGTGCGGTTCAAAATGGTTGCGCTTCGAAGAATACCTCCAATAGTTCTAGCAGGAAAGTTCTAAATGAATGATCGGAGAGAGAAATATTCTGGGTGGGCAGAGAGTTTATATTTGTGCATTGATCTAGGCCGAGAAGATTAAATTTACTTGAACTTTTATTACCCTAATTGAAAAGATGCCTAACCCTGGTAAATTATTAACTGTTTCACAATTTCGTGAATGTAAAAAGAAAGACAAGAGTAGAAGGTTTCAAATGAATGAAAAAATTGTTGCATTGTCAATCTTCAAATGAAGTCCACGGTTAAGTTGAATCTGTGTATCAACCTAGTTAAAACTACATATTTTGAATTTTCAAATTTATCCCTGTATCTGTATCAGTACTGTAAGACCTTGTTTCTTGGCAAATTTTATGGTTCTAGGTCAACAGTAAGTCCCGGGAAGTACAAAAGCGTTATTTTTGGTTAGGATTAGAAGATGATATAAAAAATTATGTTAGGAAGTGCACAAAATGTCAAAAAGAAAAACACTCCATACATACGAAGGAGCCAATGTCTATAACAACCACAGCTGAAACTGCGTTTCAAAAAATATTTATGGATATAGTTGGACCAATAGAAAAAGATATAGAAAACTATACCTATATTCTAACTTTACAATGTGAATTAACTAAATATGTAGAAGCTTATCCATTAAGAACAAAAAGTTCTAAAGAGGTTGCAGAGACTTTTGTCGGAAATTTTATCCTTCGTTATGGTATTCCTGAAACCATAGCTACAGATAGAGGTTCGGAATTTATCTCCACAACATTTCAAGAGGTTTGTAAATTATTGCATATCACAAAACTCACATCAACTGCATATCATCATCAAAGTATTGGTGCATTAGAGAATACCTCGGCGCAGACGCGTCGACGCCAACGCCATCCACTCCGCGTGCTAACCAGCGCTGTAAACAAGATAAAGTCATGTCATAAAGCAAGGAAGTTACAGACAATTATACAGCAGGGAACTGTTGAAGAGTTTTGGATTGTTAAGACAATGATAGGATAATTGTAACTCTCTCATACAAAAAGCAAAATATACTGAACGGATTTCGATGAAATTTGGAACACGGGGAGGATATAGGGAGGACACTTCCCGAAATCTCTGCAGAAGCGGAGTCCCACGGCGCAGATAGTATTAGATATACAGGGTTATTTGTACTTAACTAATAACCTTTATAGGCATTGTCATAGTCGTAGGTGTCATACCAATGATCAAATTCATTGAAATTGACCTCTCGGGTCTTAAAATAATTCGAGGGCGGCGGATTCCCAAATTTACGCCAATCGTGCCCAGAAGGTGGTAAGGGAAAATCCCGGTTCTTTGAAACATATCCGGTTCTCTATACCCTATATGGGGACGCCAGCGCGAGCACCAGACGGGTGATCAGTCCACTTATGCTGGGACCATTTCACCATTTCGGTTCTACGTAGTTAGTAGTACACATATTTTAATAGGTAGCATTCGTCCCGGAATTATTTTTTGGATGTACTATATCTGCTAAAAATAATTGCACACTTACCTAACCCTTTAACCGCCAACGGACCCTTAGCCAAAGTCACAAGTTAAAAAAGAAAACGAAGTTCGAAAACGATAAAAATGGAATGCATGCTAAATGTTTACAGTTGTTATGTCTACATGAGGGGCTCTATACATAACTCCTCCCTCCGTAAGATCGAGATTATCCGCAGGATCATCTCGAGTTTTCTCAGATTACATACTTTTGACAAAAGCTTATATCTATAACCTACAATAAGGAAAACTACGTTGCAATTATATTTCGTATTATTTAATTTTTTGGCCATTGGATATTCCTTTGCGTCGAAGGATTGGTATTATCACACATTTTGAATACTATTTGTACAACTTAATACACGTAAAATGTTTGTTCCAACACGTTCAAATAAGAAATTGTACTTTAGTTACTGGTTATTGTTATTTTTTTGTGAGACTCATCAGGTGTTCCAGTTTTCAAAATGAATTATAGCCTATATGTTGCCCAGGCTTAATAGCTATACAACAAAAAAAAAGTTTCATTAAAATCCGTCCAGTAGTTTTTGCGTGAAACGCGTACATACATACTATTTCCTTTATTCGCTAGAGCGAATACTCTTGGAAATTGTGGGCCGATCTTTGTTATTTATGCTATGGCGTATTTCTCTTGGTTCCAGGATCATAGTCGTAAACACATTTCTAAACTTACAGTAAATAAACCGTATTTACTGCAAAACGTCTCTATAAACTAGGTATATTCTAGCATATGTATGATTCGTCAATCCATTTAAGGAGACTTCTATATACCTAATTTATTTCTAAGGGTTTTAACCCAAATGAAAAAATAACATTGCCGCAACATTATAATATAAATTAAAAACTTATTTTATCTTTCAATACAAGTGACAGAAGATCGAAAAATTATGGCAAAGGCAAACTAAATCCATGCTCCAAATGATTACAGAGCACAGCATTTACTTGGTCATGAAATCATCTCAATGAATTTCTTTCAATGCTCGCCTGTTGTATTCTCGGATATAAACTATCAACAAACTTAGTATTTAAGATTAAATGCTATTTTGAGGAAGAGAGTTTTGATTATAGATAATGCCTAAACACAAATAACAGCACAGCTTGTAAAGACTACAAATTAGCAAATATACACTAATAGACAGATTGTTATAAAAACTCATAAAGCATAATTAGGATTTGAATCTGGGACCTTTCAACCACAGCACAGGGCGGGCACTTCATAGAAACGGGGTGTCAAATATACCTACTATACTTTTACTACAAATGTAACTGTAAGGCTTTATATAAAGTAAGTAATGTTAATTAGGGAATTGTGTTTTTTACTAATGATAATTTCTTAACTTATCACACACACACATAGTTAATGTGGTCAGTCCATTTTAACCTATCATCAATGACCAAGCCCAGGTATTTATGTTTCTGAAAGTTTTTACATTTATTTTGATACGAGTCGTATTTTCAAAGCTATGGTACGTCAAAGTTGATTGAAAATTTATAACCAGCGAAAAATCACGATTTAAATAATACCCAGAAAACTTAAGACTGGAAAAAGAAAAAAATATTATTATTGAATTAACCTCAAAATGTTGAATCATAAAAATAGATCCAACAATTGTTTTGTGAATAGCGCCATCTAGCGCCAAGTAGAGGAACAAATAAGAATAAATATCGCAGAACTAGAAAATTGACTAAGGCCAAAAATGGTGTTATTGTTTATTAATGAATATGATATTTTGTACAGTAAATGGTCATTATTTTTACTAATTACGTAAATGACCCAGAAAATGTACTATTTAAATAAGAGTTTAAAAAAATATATACGAAATTTTTCGATAGTACAATCTCGCAATTTCAGAGAAATTTCTTGAGAATTTCATTCCTGAGAATTTTTCAGAGAAAAATATTTTAGTACTAGCTGTTGCCCGCGGTTCCATTTTTTTCAATAATAATAATTAATTGATAATAATTTTTGACTATAATAGATAAGACATTATTACCCAAAAGCATTAAAATTATGATGTTTTAATGAATGTAGGCATTTTATATTCTTGCGCCCGAATACAGATGGAACTTTTAAATGGAATCTGTCGTCTTTTATAAATATCAATTCTGAGCATACACTTATAACTTAGTTTGGTATCGGATCAAAGACCAGTGAAATTAACAGCCGTGATCATGCCTTCTGTTTTTTTCTAATGTTGAAAGAATGTTTTAATTTTTTCTTATTGACGTTTATTCTTTTGTTTTTCTCTTTTGTAGGTAATTGTTATAAGTTGATGATAAACTTATATTATAAATAGGCATCTTTGTGTTTTTATAAATAGATGTTTAGTATTTTTTCTGAAATTCACATTTACTCAGCAATTAAATTGAATGAGCGATTTTTCTGACAGCTAATTAAGAAAAAAATCAGTACAAAAAAGTCTCAACAGAGAGCGTTTTATGAAAGACGAGTCGTAATAATGGCTGAACCTATATGGTGCGCTTTTTCTTGTCAACCAGAGGCAGAAAAAAAAATCACGTAACAGTTTGACAGTTGCACAAATCACAATATAGATACTTTTTAGTTGTTTTTTTTTACTAAGTTTTATTTTTTTTAAAGGCCAATTCCGTGAATTTTTTGCTTTTTGTATGGAATTTTTTCTCTCGGCTTTTACTAAGCGCCATCTATGAAGTCATTTGGAACTATTTCTTTTTAATTTGTGTCACGGAAAATCCCTCATTGCATTGTACAGCAATAAAATACATATGTCATGTGTTTCCATCTGTATACTAAATATAGTCACGGGTTTGCAGAATGTTCTTTAGCAAATTTAAAAAGGCAGAAAAATTAATATATTTTCTCCAACATACCGTATGACCTGATGGGACTTCATCCGGTATTACAACGGTAAACACAACCCGTTTTCTAGATTGACATGTAAATTCCTTTGACATAATGGGATTATTGACAAATAGGTCTAGTGCGGGTTGTCTATTTAGTTATTTTTTTATGAAATAAGAAGTTAATATGAATAGGTAATTTTTTTTCTCTCTCGAAAACGACGCTGTCCTCTGGATTCAGAACTTTTTTAATAAAATAACTTTATAGTTTACATAATACATAAATAAGAACGACTAATAACGCCATACGAATAAGAACGCCATACGAATAACAAAACATAGACAACCGACGACCCAAAGAGGATCTTGGCCTCTGATACCAGAAGCTTCCACTCCTTCCTGTTCTGCGCTACTTCCTGCCAGTCAGCTCTTTGGAGATCTTTTAGGACCTCATCCCTCCAGCGGTATCTGCGGATGAAATGCAAAAAATAAAGTGTTGTTAGTGTTATAAACGAACGAACCTTCTGAAAATGCAAATTTCTTTTCATATGTTTACGATTCGAAACGTATATTCTGTATGTTTTTCTTTTTTTTTTTTTTTATCGTAAAGTTAACGAACACTTGTTGTCCATGGGCAGCGGTGATTACTTACCATCAGGTGACCCGCTTGCTCGTTTGCCGCCCTATGTTATAAAAAAAAAAAAAAAAACACTTAAACCTATTTTCTGAGCCTATTTTTTTCGACTGATTAAGCCATAGAAAGGTCACTTAATTCTTATCGCGTGTCGATGTCGTTCGAAGGGCAGTTGACCACTCTGCATACTCAGGTGTCATAGGTTCAGTTTCTAAGCCAACTAGCTGCTTTTGGAATCCATCTGATTTAAAAAAAAAACAATTTAGATTTTATAACTCTTTAAATCTTAGTACAGCCATTTCAAAGTAAAATGCGAGTTGTTTATCGTCAAAAGTGCCTGCCTACATTATCTCGCCGCTTAGCCATTCATGCTTAACAATAGAATTGTATGGAGCTCTAAAGAGGCTGTCTACAACTTAACCGCACAACTTTGTTAAGACTTGTTTACGAACAGTTACAGTTTCGGTTTATGTGATAGCGGTCTCCAACTTGTATTTAGTTACTTACACATACCATCCAAACGGTTCTTTTTTGTATTTTTTAGGAATTTTGGATTATATTTTTCCTTTTTTTTTATTTTTGGATTTTTGAGCATCTCACATGCAATCAGTACTAAAGTACTCTCATATAGAAATTAGATATGGTGAAAAACAACTCAATTAAAAGTTGAAATTCTTAACATATCCTACTTTGTAATGAATTGCGCAAATGTTCGGTAAACGCCCATAATTGCGCACGAGTTGCATCCGCGTACTGCGTGTGTACGCCGTGCCTTATGGAATAACTGAACTGAACTGGCAAATTTACTTATCAGTCTAGTTGTCAAGCTCGATGATAGTCCACTAAAAGATTGGCAACAGAGATCATAAAATATAATTTAATATATCTTTAATTAAGGACAGTTCACACGATCAACTTTTTTACCTTTCATTGCTTCTCATAGGTACCTACCTAATTATTTACTTACCTAATAAAGTCTTAAGTATGTAAATATTTTTAGTTTTTGTTAAATTTATGAGGCAGCACGTCCCAGTGACTGGCAACTTGTAGAACCTCTAAAGACCTTACGAGATATTTTCTTTTCTTTGTTTTAGACTTCCAATCTGTAGCCTTGGATCAGGAGTCTTGGAGGAGGGAGAGAGAGGGGCCTTTGCCCAGTGCTGGGACATTGACGGCTATTAAATAATAAATAAATAATAATCTGTCCCTTATTACTTCCATGATTTCGACATAAAAAAGTGTCTGTAAAGCAACGTTTCAATAAAGAATTTTTGACTTTTGATTAAAAAGTGAAAGCTGATAAATCTTTAGACAGGAAAGGAAAGCTAGCTGTAGCCATTTCAACTATTTTGTCTACTTATTTATTCATTAATCTTGCGCGTATTATCCGATGAGACAGTGTTCGTGTTTACGTGGTGTTTACCCATGAATGCTAAAGTGGGGAAGTTTGATTCTGGCGCAGATGAACATATGTGTTGTGATCGTGCATTATTTACGCATTTTACAAATAATGTACAAGAGACAGTGATAGTTGGTAATGGAAGCGCAATTAGTGTGTTAGGACGTGGACAGATGGCAGTGCAGGTGCGAATTGTTTTTTATTTAAATAGGCTTAAAAACAGAACTTTTAAATAGTCATATTCTTGTTTTTTAGTTAGTTGTCATCATAAAATTACTTAAAGCCAACGAATTAATATACCATAGAACTCGAACAACGCCAAAAAAATGGTTCCACGAAATATGAACCTCTGAAGATGGAGCTGGGGGAGTGCCATCGAAACTAAATGGAAAATGCTAAGATAGAAACTTTTTTGTATTGATTAGGAGAAAATGACTTTTATCTAGACCATAGTTGATAGCATATTGTTTGTTATTTAAGCTATCTTGCATGAAGTTAACTAAACTTTTAAAATATCCAATCACTGCTTGAAAAGGAATGTAAGTATTAAGTAATTAAAACACTTATTTTAATAGTAATTATATTAACAAAAAATATTAAGTAGGTACATTAACCAAGTAAATATTTAAAATTTTTTGTTGAAAATCCATCGAAAATCTGTCAAATAACCAACCAAATCGTTTTGGAAGTAAAGTCCACACTCCGAGGTCTACGGAGTAAGTACATAAGTAATTATTAAAAAACACGACTGACAACTCACATAGCCTATGTCACTTGGGAGAATGCAAGGAATCTAAAAATACCTCTCACATCAAAATCTGAAGCTACAGAAGCTGTAGTCGAATTGTTGAAACTATAATCGAAAGTCACAAAGAATCCTGCTCTAGATTTTGTTGATGACTAATTTGACCAATCACTTGATGAAGGAAAACATCGTAAGCATACACAATATGATATCTGATAACAGTGAAAATATTTCGCTTCAAAGAACATCAAATATTTAAAATATTGTGAACGTAAGATTTAGTAAGTTTATTTTTTGTGAGTTAATAAAGCTTTAGTGATTTTACCTTGAAGCTTATTAATGGTTCCTCGGAAAAGAAAATGTAACTATTCAGTTAGATATGGAAGCAGAATTTCATCTTACCCATTTAATAATACAGTTTAAAACGTTTCGACCGGCCGCTAAGTTAGTGGAACGTTCTTTTGATTTTGGAAAAACTTATAAATTAATTGAACTGCTTCGATAAAATATAATTTTTTACACAAAATTACTTAAATTAGGAAAATAAACATAAAAACACATCAATGAATGAACTCAATTGACAGTTTCGCAATCACCTAAAATAACGAAAAATGCTACTAATAACCCTTTCGAATCATACAGAAAAACCGTTGTAGCGATATCTGAAACCAACCTAGAGCAAGATATTATTTCCATCGTTAAAAAACATATCGACCCTAAATTACATACGGCCATCCTTGTAGAACCTTTAGATAAAATACTTTTTCTATGAGAATGTGTGAGTGTCTTGTTGTATTTAAGTACATTTGTTTGCGTAAATGGAACCAAGATTTGAGCGTTCGTTGTATGAGAGTTACACTTCCATATTTATGGTGGATGATGATCATGTACCATTGTATTTATATAAATAATAAATGATGATAAATCCTATCGACTCCTAAACCCTAAACTGATTGTGAATATTTCGTTTTATTTATATGCCGCCGCAGTTTCGCCTTCGTGAGAATTATGGATAAACATAGTTTTCCTGCGAAATATTAAGAATGGATGTACCATTGAAATAACTAATAATAAGCTGTACGAAGTTCTTATTTTTTCCATGGGATGTACAGCCCACTAATGTTCTTCACTTGGCTGCATAAGCGCGGACCCTTTGTTTTTTATAGTTTTTATTTATTAAGGTACACCCACAGTGTTTACATGCTACATACACGAAACAATAATCACTTATTACTAAGTTCTAATGTAAACACCAATGACACGACATCGATGGAAAATGAAAGCCCTTAGCGGCCGTACCGGATGAAATAATATAACTATTTGGTCAGGTCTCTGAACGCTGGGAAGAGCCTGCTGGAGAAGAGAAGTAAGCAATTCATTTCAAAAACAAACTTAATCTTGGTGTTCGATCCCCAGGATTTATCATTCATGCATCGAGCTCAAAAATAAGTTTGTACACTTTTTTTTTGACTTCCAATACATACTTCCAATATATTTACAATTTATTATCAGATTTATTCCTGTCTCTCTCTCTCTTTCAGCCAAAAGACGTCCCCCAAGGTCCCAAAACCTCTTTATTTACTGTATTTCCATACCCATATCTATCAGATTCTTCAACGACGAAGAGGCTGCATCGGGCATTACGTCTTTTGTTAAACAATTGTTTCTGAAACGCCATGCTTAAAGGATTAACATGATTTAATGTAGTAATTAACAGTCAGTCTAAGGAATATTTATACACAGATTGCCCGATAATTATAAATGCAAGATTAATAAAGCACACGTTTCTAAGATCCTAAAGAGTATTGTAATTTAATTACTTACCATAATCCCTGAACATTTTCTTATAATCCCCCAAATCATTCTGCTCAAGCCATTCGTCGATATTTTATGACTATATGTTTTTTAAGTTGTTATCTATTGAATCTATAAGAAAGTTGTTGGTCTTCCATGTAAATCACTACATAGTATAAAACAAAGTCGCTTTCTCTGTCCCTATGTCCCTTTGTATGCTTAAATCTTTGAAACTACGCAACGAATTTTGATGCGGTTTTTTTTAATAGATAGAGTGATTCAAGAGGAAGGTTTATATCCCGTGCGAAGCCGGGGCGGGTCGCTAGTAATAAATAAATAAAATAAATAAATAAATATTTTACAATTTCAGAAGGAAATCAAAGCATATATACCTATAAAGATTAACAAATAATTATTAATTAAATGGATAAACGCATTATTATGTTGTAAAATGGATTTCTTAAAGGTACACAATTACACACCTTGAAGAACGAGTCAAAGAACCAAATAACGACGTAAAAAGCCAAGGCAAAGGAGCATAGCACTACGAAAGACATTTTGTTATCTCGTTACAATTCATATAATTAAGTTTATATTTTTTAGTCTTCAAATTACATTGTGTTTATTTCTAAACTCTTTTGTGGAAGCCGGCTATTGCTTGCTTGTTCGGAGATCAATCAAATCGATACCTACCTATTCATGTAAATTGTGACGACGTAACGTTGACAATACTGACATTGCCCATTTACTTCGTGAAGTAAAGTTACGTTTCTTATATCATTACTTGTCATCATGCTACTGACTTTTCATCTAATTTCTTATGTTTAAAATTAGACTGTACTTGGTTAACTATTAATTCGTAGTTACTGTAAAGTGTATTGGCTTCAGCTAACTTAATTTCACATATATTTCCTTGCCTACGTGTGGGTCCGATTTTAATCAAGTAAACTCTTATTTCTATCAAATCCTCATATAACTTTACCAACGTATATCTGTCATAATCTAAAAATAGTACTAATAAGATAACAATCTAGGCAATAAACAATCTAGGCAATAAAATTATTGCTTTACATATTTTTTATACTAATCTTTCGATTAAGAGTAAATAAAATAGTTTTACGAGTACAGTCATTTAAAATTTTAAAAAAATGTGAACTAGCCCGCCTGTGGCTACAAAGGTCCCAGGTTCGAATCCTGCCCGTGCTACATGAGTTTGTATACCAATCTGACACATGTACCGTAATCTGACCTATGTTAGTTTTCATCGACCACCACTTGCTTCCGGTGAAAGAAAACAACGTGAGGAAACCTGCACTCTGGTTGATGATTATCAGCTAGTGTGTGAAATGGAGAAGGCAATAGCAAACTACTCCATTAAAATTGCCAAGAGAGTCGTTGTGTGTGTTGTATTCCATATAATGACTACGACCCCCTGAAGATCATTTGATGACTTTAGCAGAGGCATCTCCACAGATAGAATACAGAGATTTTATTGTTGACAATATTGAAAAGATGTCTAAGAACATTGCATCTGAAAACTTAAAGAGTTGGAACTGTGCCGTACTGGCTGATATTAGGTATACGGCAATCGTCATGCGCCCCTCGTCCCGCGCATGAGGTACACCACGGCCTCATAACTGGTGTTCCCCCGTATTCTAGACTAACATTAATATGGATAGAAGTTGGTACAGAACAACTTGATATTAACTATGAGTGGCGACTGCTCGCACTCAGGCACCCGACCGTACGCCGAGACGGATCTCAATGTAATGAGTCACAGCTCAGTGCGGGTGGCCGGGAACAAGCTCCGCTAGTACGCCACATCCCTCCCTTCTTTTAATGATTTTAATACAGACAAAGGTTGTCAATAAATTTAGTGACCACTAGTATGAAATCTAAATCAAAAGTAACCCTTTACATCAAATTTCAAATTATACAGCATCACAATTCTTAAAGCTGCAAACTACCAGCGTTTCGGAACGACCACTGCTGAGAAGAAACGCCGAAAGAAACTCATTACAGTATTGGTCCCTATTATGTCATTCTGACATGACATGTTTTTTCTATTTTTTTATTTTGATATGTTTTTACATGACGTATAAAGAACGCGAACAATCTCATAGGAATCATATAAATATCTGCATCAATAAATTTCGATTCTCATCTCGCAAATCGGGATCATTAAAATATTCTGCGACATTTCCTTTACCGAAAGTCATTTAGTTTCACAGATTTCAATCTCATCATAACCAACAAAGTTTAAATTATCAGTCAACATATCCACTTTCCCAACATCGGCCACTTTTCCTTTTTTTCTTTTATGTCTTTCGTACTATAAATTCATCCCCATGATGTCAGAGGTCGATACTAGGTTTTCAGTTAACCGAATTGTAATAATAACCACGTATCATTGTATTTATTTATATGTGGTTTCATCATTTTTTTTTTTTTTTTTTTTTTCAAGTATTTTAGATTGGACTACCAGGTTTGATGTTTGTAGAAATAGTATTCTGTAATAATTACTACAGTTGGAAAATGAACAATGACAACTGTTACAATGTGTCAAAACTTTAAAGAAATGTCAGAAATATTGTTAGTTATTTTGGACAGGAAGGAAATTATGGATCTACATATAGCCGGATCAGCCTATAGATCATCTCTATAAAATACTATACAGATAAGGATTTGCTATCAACAAATCATGATGCGTTGTTTACAAGCAAAATCTGTTTAAAAACAACTAATAATTAATTAATCTAATTTTATCCAAGGATCAGCATTTCTAATCAACTTGGCAATACTGTCACTCTTCTGAGCAACATCTGGTCATGACTGTATAACATATTTTTTTTTTTTTTAGTTTTATTTTAGTTTTTAAAGTGATTAATTTTTCTCTATTACAATAATTATATTAATAAATTATATGTAATATTCCTATTATTGTTTATAACAATACATATTCATTGTACTTATTTATGTACCTATCAGCTGAGAAGTGACTATTCCGTATTTCTCCACCAAACTCAATTTGGCAACGAGCTTTTTGTAACTTGCCTATAGCATGCATGTTCAGCATGTAATTCGAGTTTTTAGTAATCTATGTGTATATTTTCTCTACTATACATATATTATATTACAATGCAACAACATTAATTTGCTAACATTGGTCATCACCAAGATAGCTGTCAGACATATACATGTACCTACAATATTTTTCTAACACATTTATTTTTTAAATAACAACCCAACAACATGGATTTGCTGACATTGGACGTCTTTCCAATAGTTTTATACTCGTAGCTGCTACACCACAATCATTACTTTTCTACCTTTGTGGAATAGCTGTTAAATTTATAACAGTCGTTACTTTATCCGTTATTGTCGTTACTCTTTACGAATTAGCTGTTAACAGTAGGACTCTTTTTTTTTTTTTGTAGGATAGCATACCACTAGACTCAGGTTGATTGAAAAAAATCATTTGACCCGACCGAGAAATTACCCCGGGACCACACAAGGAGGCTGTCTTTATTGTCCTTACACATTGTTTTATTGTCCACTTTTGTGGATTATTGCTGTTAACAGTCGCTTGTGTGTAGGATGGCACACTACTAGACCCAGGTCGATTCAAAAAGATAATTTGACCTGACCGAGAATTTATCCCGGGACCACACACAGAGGTCATCATTGTCCTTACACATATTTTTTCCTCACAAAACTCACGTATTGTATATTATCAATAAATATAAACTTCAATACTTGGTTGGAAGAACATTATTCCATAGCATATTAGTATTTACTTAAATATCTATAATATTGATTTATTTAAAATTATACTTTGGTTTATAAAGGTAACTTTAGCAATTTAATGCTGATTTCTCGCAATTTAATTGCCAAGCTCGAGTAATTTAATTTATCAATAGTACAAGTAACATTGATTTGATACAATGATCTTAAATATTTTAACTGTGTTGTCGTGACAACTCTAGTGATAATTTTTTATTTAATCCGTCAATGATCTATAGAAAATAACCTCTATCTACACATTTACAATTGGAAATTTTAATTTCTTATTTCTTTCAAACACTTGGTTGACTGGAAGAAATCCCTTTTTGGGATAAGTCCGCCATTGTACGTCTCTCTTTTTGTTTCATTATGTATAAAGAGTTTACAAACAAACAAAACTAAACTATAGATAGTTTGTTTTTTCATCGTATATTATGGTATTTAGTGCATTAAAGAACAATTAGTGTACTTTGTCCATGCATGTGTAGTACCTACACCTACTTGCTCATTGTTGTACAATTGTGATGTAAATTAATGTAAACATACTCGTATATAAACAACCGAGTGTGCCTTCGTTAATTAAAGTAGTTATAATATTGAAAAGTATCAAAATCGTTAGGTATAAACCAGTTACTGTATTTATCAGGACCGAACGATCATACTAAAATCGTTCGCAATAAATTTAATTCACGTTTTCACCATTGAGAAAATATGGAAATTCCTCTAAATAAAATACCATTGTATTTTACAGAGTAGACTGTAAATGCATAATTGAGTTAAGTAGGTACATAAAATCTATTAATCTATAGAATATTGGTTTCCTAGTGACTTAAACTTTGTACATGTATATACTTATCGACATATTTTACATATTGTGTTTAAGTACCTATGCTAAGTACTCATTCCTGCATTTATTTTTTGGTACTCGTACTCAAATTCGTCAATTTTCAGGCAGCACTATTGGTTACTTTAGGTATTTCTATTTATTTTACTTATTTCTTATTGAATATACATTACATTATAGTGTACAATACACTTACAGTACATTTCTTACACTTCCAAACTCATATTACAAAAATTGAAGATTTGTTGTTTTTGTTATACTGTAATGAAAATCTTAATCACTGGATCAATTTGAAATTTCTTATTTCATCAGAATTGTACGGTTTCACCGCACATACAAATCGCCCGGTAAGCATTATTACACGAATGCATATTTTTGTCTATCTATCAATCAGTTTACGATTCACCTTCGCACATCATCGCATCGCGTTCGTGTACTCATTAGCATTTAAGTATTTTCGAATACATTTGCTTTTATCTCAGCAGCATCTATTTATTTATTATCTTATCAGCATCAGCTACTCAGGTGTTAACATACAAGAAAGATACATTATTTTTGAATAACAAAGGTTACCCTTATATGCAATGCAAAGCATAGGATACCCATGCAAAGCCGTGATGGGCCGCCGTATTACATAAACCAGTCCTAGCTCCTCGAACATTGGAATCACAGAAAGAAATACAGTGAACAAGTCTCAAACAAACATTCAGTAATGTAAATTGTATACTGGACACATTATAAGTGTTACGGTCAATCATAAGCTGAAATTATACTGGTTAAACATTATATACTTTGAAACCAGATGAATTATTTTAATAATTGTAAAAAAAAATCTTCTTTTTGTGGATTTTATTGCATCTCGGCAGGTAGTTTGTTTACAAGACTAGCCAAGTTCGAACTATTTGGTTCAAAGGATTCTTATATTTTGAGACTCATATCAAGGCTGATTACCCATAGTTCCTTCTTAAATTGATTTGCGTCTTTGTATTGTTTAAATACCTATTTCTATTTTAATATACTCTTAGTTCAAATTCTGTTGCTTTTTTTTTCAACACGATATTCAAATATACATTTTATATGGCTAACACAATGTTTACCTGTAAATAGTACACCATCGATTAACTATCAGTTAATAATATTCATTCTGGTTTGGAACCAGGGACACAGGATTTTTCTAGTTCGGGTATCAACCGACCACAATCCCGTTGCATTTATGTATATTAAATAATACCGTCTAAGTATTAACTTTAAAGACGAAGTTTTAACTGATTGATTGATTGTGGTGACGAAATAAATATTTTTATTTTCAATAAAATAAACAGGTTTTTTTTTCTATTCTGAAAATAGCAAAGGTAATCCATACTTTAGAAGATGAAAATTTGAAAATTCGCTGTATCTGTCAAGTGACACGACATCGAGCTTCAAACATTTTTATGGTAAATCGTTGAATGGACAATCGAAGTTAAATTAAAAGTAATTGAGTTATATACTTCGCCCTCAGCAAAATAATCAATCAATTAGTGGGTAATATGATATTCCGTCTTGTGTCCTGCCGGTCCAGCCGATGACCTCAAGATTCGTATCACTGTATTTACGTTTTAACCTGAAGTTTCCACATAAGGAAACCAAAATATGCATTCATATCGACGCATGAAAGGCAAAACTTCCTAACCGACATTTATAAAAATGTTCAGGAGAGCTGATCAAAGTTTTTTTTTATGAATAAAGCTTATAAAATCTTTAGTTTTCATCATAAATAAAAAGTTGTTACAGTCTAGGCATTGTAATATTATAGGCTTTTGCCTAAGAAATATTTTATTCACTTAACACTTTAAGTTTATAATTTAGAGTCGCCTCCCCAAGGATGAAATCCTTGGGGAGGCCTTTGTCCAACAGTGGACGTCTTTCGGCTGAGAAGAAGTAAAAAATTACCTCAAAAAAATTACAGGTAAAATTACCTACTCGCCAGAGCCAATTTAAATCCGTTCAAATATATTCATCTTAATACTTCAGCTAATGTATATGCAAATAGGTAAAAATGGATTAGTAATAAAAAAATATTTTTGAAAAATAGGAAAAATTGTCGATATCAGTATAGTTTAATTTAAGTCCTTCAAGAAAAATAATCTAAACACAAATTATAAAGCAATATTTGCAAAACTAACCGACATTTTGAAGGAGTGTGAATTATGAATAAAACGATTTTCGTATTAAATCAGTATTTAATTATTTTAAACAATTTGCATGCATTGGAAACAACATAAACAAAAAATAGTTTTCTTTTCACCGAGTACAAATAAAAAAAACCTTCTTTAATAAAATTAAAGTACCTATACATTTATGTTGTAAAATTGTAAGTTTCATCAAAATAAGTATTAAGAAGTTGTAAATATATTTTATCTAATTGTGTGTTTGGGTACCTATGAGTACCCATGTTGTACCCATATTGCCAGATACTATATACATAACATAGTATGTTACTTCTTCTTCTTGTTGAGTCGATATGTCTATCTTGAGATTTTCCCTGACCAGTATGTGGCCACGCAAACCGCCCTATCGTTGGCCTCACATGGATCCTCTTTGGTACACGAGGCGGGGCAATTTGGGCACGATAGTAGCCGAGAAACCCCATCTAACGCGGTTTTCACGGCATCTCCCAACACCAACCCGAAGTTTATTTAAAAGTTCTCCAGACTGCCCAGGGGAGATTTACACCCGGTGGTGGTAGTTTCTTGGTTAGTGGAACATTAGCTGACTGCGGAGGGAATCTATATTTCCAGTGGTCTATCCTAGCTCTGGGGGCTTCTTTAGCCGGCAAGTTAGGCTGCTAACAGTATCTACTGCGGCTCTTTAGGAGTGTAGGTAGGACGTGACCATGCATGCCTCCTGTCCTCCAGCTGTTTGTATTTCTCCACCGCAGTCGCAACAATACGTCAGATGTCTGGTGGAGCTACTAGTATGTTACTATAAACATAATAATTACACTAGTTTACAATTTTTTAAATTTTTTGTACCCTAAAAGCTACTAGGTTTTTTGATAATCTGTATGTGTGGATTATAGGTCTAATTATAAATTTCCACCATCACGGAAGATTTGAGAAAAAAAAAATTGACAAATATTCAAAAAAATATTTTTCGCTAATATTTTTAGACAGTATTAAAATTAGTAGTTCTAAAATTTTTAACATGTTTTATAGCTGTAAATGTTATAACACTCTTCAATTATATTAAGCAATTATACAAGGACTATAACATTAAATGTATGGAGAAATTAACACAACTTTCAAAAAATGTTTTTGCGGGAAATAATAATTGTAAAATTTAAAATTGAATTGCTTTATATTATTGAAGAGTGTAATAACATTTACAGCTACAAAACTTGTTAAAAATTTTAGAACCACTTATTTTGATACTGTCTCAAAATATTAGCGAAAAATATTTTTTTTTAATTTTTGACACATTTTTTTTCGCAAATCTTACATGATGGGGGTAATTTATAATCAGACCTATATTCCACATATATAGATCTATCAAAAAAACTAGTAGCTTTGAGGGTACACAAATTATGTAAACTAGTGTTATACTTACGACAGGGACAGGTTCATTATCAAAGTTAAAGTTAAGCCAGAGCAATATCTATTATTTTGTTACCTCAATGTTCATGTTGTTACCTAAAAAACAAATTATAATTAGGTACTTCTTAGGTAGCTGAAATTAGGTTAAGTTTGTACAAAACTCTAAAAGAAGGTATCAAATTTTTCAAAATCTGCGCCCTTACAATGTAAATGCACACTTGTTATGCTTCAAAGTTTTGAAATGATTTTTAGTTTTACTTACAATTTTCGTATACTAAGCGCCAAAATCCACCACGGCCACAAAATACGGCCTTCGGCGACCACACTAACCGACGTGCCGCGTTTGGCTGGCTCCTTTCGGACACGAACGCAGTACGCAGTGCGATATGCCTAAGTGACATTCGATACACGATTGCACTTCGTAAGCGCCATTTTCATTTGTCATGAAATTCAAATAAAATTATCTAAGCGACACATTTCTCACAACATTCAGGCAAGCAAAAATATCTAAGCGACAGTCAGTTTCAATCTAATTTGTCAAGTAAAATTATCTAAGCGACATCAAGTCGGTATATATTTTTGGTGCTAAATTATCCAAGCACGATTTTATAACTATTTCGTTACAACCAATAATATCTAAGTACAAATGATGTTAAATACAATTTTAGGAACAAATGTATAAGGACAAGTTTGTATCATATTTCTGTTCGTATAAAAATTGATAAGCGACTATACTAGCAAAACCTAATACAGGAAGAAATACCTTAGTGCTTGGTACATATGATTTTATTTCCAATAAATTTATCCAAGCTAACGGTTAAAATAATTTTATGACAGGAAAAAATCACCATTCAATTTTTTTAAAAGTTCGAACTATCCAACCAACCTATTGAAATAAAATTAGTAATTTTTTGTTGCTTAGTCAGCTGAAAAAGTAGGAATACTAAGGATTGACGTACTTCCTAAGCGACAACAAAACTCAACGCAGCGCTACGAGACCCAGACCAATCGACGCGGAATTTTTTTGCGAGTAAAAATGACGTATATAACTCATTTTACCAAATTGTGTCGGTTAGGAAGTTTTGCCTTTCATGCGTCGTATTTTAAATGTACTGAAAAAAACCATTGTTAACAGAATAACTTACATTGTATTAAGCGGCAAGCTACAATAGCTAGGTCATACAACAGCTAGGTGCCGCTCATCATTCGAGTCATTAAATATTACGTGAAATATACATACAATCTGTATTTGTCTTTTCATTGTTCAGTACTAAACATTTTCTTTCATATATATATTTTTTTCAAATGAGGGTAATATTCGTAACTATCACGGCAACTATGACCAAGCGATAGAGGCAGGAAAATATTGAAATTAATATTTATATAGAAAAGTATTGTTGTTGATTTACTTTTGAGGCGTCTATAGGACTAAAGCCAACAAGGTCATTTTGTATCCTTTGACTGAATTATTGATTAATGAGATGGCTAATAATAGTATACGATATATTAATATTATTTTTTATCTTTGAGGATTCTACCCTCGAATAAGTATCTAATTCTAACGCAGGCGGTAGCCCAGCGATAGGATCATAAAATTAAATTGAATATACCTTCTTCTTTTTTTTTTTTGAGTATAAGAATGATAAAAATAAACTTACAAAATCCCATCCTCGTCGACATGTGCCGTACTGGCTGGATATTAGGTATACGGCAATCGTCATGCGCCCCTCGTCCCGCGCATGAGGTACACCACGGCCTCATAACTGGTGTTCCCCCGTATTCTAGACTAACATTAATATGGATAGAAGTTGGTACAGAACAACTTGATATTAACTATGAGTGGCGACTGCTCGCACTCAGGCACCCGACCGTACGCCGAGACGGATCTCAATGTAATGAGTCACAGCTCAGTGCGGGTGGCCGGGAACAAGCTCCGCTAGTACGCCACAGGAACACATTTAAAAAACATTTTTTTTCACTAGCTGTTGCCCGCAGCTTCGCCCGCGTGACTTTGGCTTAGATGAAAAGTATTTTTGTGTTTCAAACTGTTTCCTGTGTTCCAATCTTCGATTTTTATACGTCTACAGAAAATGCTCATCAGATTTAACCAAGTTGATTCATCGTTTAGAAGTTTAGAACCTGAAATAGGTACTATGAATCGCTCCCGACCCGAGGACCAACTACTATGTCCAACA
>JAEMBS010000034.1:21820-41047 GCA_018467065.1 Ephestia elutella | reverse complement strand
GAGTACAGTACAACAACGCCTTCAGGGCAATGCTTCGCCTGCCGTGGCGGTGTAGCGCATCAGGCATGTTCACTCGGAACCGGGTGGATAATTTCTGCGCAGTAATGCGCAAAGCAAAAGCCTCCTTCCACACAAGACTCCTGAAGTGTAATAATCCAATAATTAAATGTATATTTACAAATTACTATATGTACGACAAAAACTTCATTGCACAATCGTACAATTATTGACATTGTATTCTATTATATTTATTGACATAACTATTTAATTTCTAATAATCACTTTTATTTCAATTTTATTTTTAAAATTGAACATAATTTGTAATCATAATAATAAAAATATAATATAATTTAATTTAATCAATGTAATATAATATAAGAACACATATTTATATAATATGGGACTTGGTGCCTGAAATAAATGACATTTTATTTTTATTTTTATTTATTTTATTTTAGTCACAAAATGACCAATGTCCACCGTATCAAAACCTCCACTAGACGTAGAAAAAATTATGTTTAGTAATTTCTTTAAAAAAAATTTATGATGCCTAATGATAAGCAATTATCGCAGGCCATAAACACCGACGACCCTAAAAAGGTCACTGATGCGTTGCCGACTTATTGAGAAAGCGATAGGCTCTTTTCTTGAAGGCCCCAATGTCGAACCTATTCGGGAACACCGGACTTATTGCTTGGCAAGCTTAAAGCTTGTTAACCACCTAGATATGAGATATGAAAGGGCTTTATTTTAAACCGTACAGAAATATGATTGTATGTAAATTCGAGAAATGTGTCAGATTTTTATCCAATTATTATTTTTTTAGGGTTCCGTACCTCAAAAGGTAAACTCACTTACGGTAGGATCACTTTGTTGTCCGTCTGTCTGTAAAACTTTTTTTTTTCTCAGGAACGCTTAAAGGTATCAAGTTGAAATTAATATCGAATAATCGGATCCACTGTCTCTTTCAGAAAAAAAAAATCAAATTTATTCGTCAACCCGATCAGGAGATATTCATATTCTTTAATAAAGTTTGTATATTGTTCTTTAAGGTTAGGGTTTTTATTTAATCGTTTTTCTAAGTTTAGGAATTGTCTTTTTGCTATAATATATGAATTGCCTAATGCCTTTTCTGGATTTTGAGAAAATGGCATCATAACAGATAATGCTAATAATTTGTACGCTAGTAACCTGAAACAATGGAATCCATCACAAAATATGCTAATGCGTTCTCAACGATCATACCACTATCGTACATTTACATATCCTTACTTTAGAAAAAACTTAAGCAGCTGAAAACTACAGCCCATTCTTTTGTCATATTAACACCTGTTTTTCATTGCCTCATGTCATAGATGACCTCATGGCCAACACATTTGGTTATGTAATTTTTTTTCGCGCGACCCCTAGTTTCCGAGAAAAAAAAATATTTAAGGTCAGTTCGGGTAAGACCGGCATACTTCATTAAAATTGAGATCCCTCACCGAAATTTGAGTATTTCTATAATGTTTTTGGTAATTTGTTTTAACAGAGGTTATGAAATAACTAATTGGCTTTTAAAAGAAAACTTCAAAGTATCTTAAACCTTATTAATTTATTAAATAATGACTAATTTCCAAATGTTGTCTGATTATACGGACTTTACTACTATGTCGGCTAAGACCATCTATTGAGAATAAATCCTAGAATAATCATTTCAAACATATAATCACACCATGACACACATACGCGTAATTTAACAAAGGGATATGTACAGCTGTTTTTCGTTTTAAAAGTTCCAATAGGTATATATTGCAAAAAGATGTATTTGTCGGCGAAGTTCGGCATAGATCGCCTTTCAGGGGTAATAAACATTTAGTCCTAAAAAATGAGTTTCTGCCGAACTTCGCCGACAAATAACATTACTTATAAAAAAAAATGCGTTGTCACTAACTCTGTAATTTTTATGTTTTTAATTTAAATAAAAAACCATTTAGGATACAAAATGTTTATTCAATAAAATCAATTTAAAAATTAACGACCTACTATTTCGAACAAGTATAAAAGTAGATATCAGATGTTTTAAAGCTACAGCCACTCTTTCGACCACTTCCCACTTCTCGTACAGCTTCTTTTAATTTCTCTATAGAGTAGGATCCTCTATCCGATTTTCTTTTTTTTGTATTTCCCCATAGTTGTTCATCCTTACCTAAGTGATTACCTGTAAAGACAAACACCCATACTTACATAATATATTTTTATGAATGCTTGTTATTTTTAGAATAGAACACAAGATCAGACAGGAGGACAGCAACAGATACAAACTTACTTGATTAAAAAAAATAACTGAACCTAGTCGTTCGTCTACAGCTGCTTCTAGGATAATTCCTATACTGATATTTCGCATGTATAGACAAACGCTAATTATAGTTTTATTATAATACTGATATAAACGATATTTCAGTAATTAAATTATGCCAGCAGTTTAAAAATGCGAAACAGTTATTTTTTTAATTATTGCATATGGCCGAAGGTTCACGGTTTCTGGAAAAGGCCAAGATCGGTATATGCCGGTCTTGGCCTCCAAGAACTAGACGATCTTTGACACTATTGGTATTGGAAGTTAGAATTTTTTTCACTGGGCATAACTTGGTAAAACCATTGTTTTATTCCATTCTAATACACTAATCTCGTAGATACATCAATCATTAATGAGCTCACCGATAGAAATTGTAAGAAAAATTCACACAAACCACTTACCACATATTTTTGCCGGCACGGTGTAGGTTGCTTTTTAAGTTCACAGTCGGACTAAATTTTGAATGTCATATAATCTTCAAGTGTCAAAAATAGCGCCATCTATGTCAATGAATTCGAATTAAAACAGTTTAAAGTTTGTGACGTGTGGTATCATTGCCGCAAATACTTGCAGAATTAGGAGTTATTGGTACTAGACGGTCCTATCCTCCAGACGGTCTTCGCCCCACTGACCTTAGATTTCTTTGAGCAAAAAGGGGCAATTTTGGATTTTGAAAAAAATAAAAAATAAACAATAATTAGCGTTAATTACTAGCCGTTTTCCTAGGCCCCTCTGCTGGTTACTGAGGGTTTGAGATGAAATGAGAAGGTCATTCATGTATATACGAAGGGCTAGGCCTTCGGCCTTGGCACTCTGTTTGCTCACCTGGCTCTAAGCATAAATGAAACATACGGACAGATAGGTACGTCCATGTCAACAAAGAGCACGCGCTCGCTCATGCGAAATATCGCCAAATATCAGCCGGGTCAGACAGACTTTTACAGCCCGAGCCCGAGCCGAAGGCAACGACGACGGCTGATAGTAATGTCGAGGATAAAAATCGTTTTGTGGACGAGTTTCGACTTTTCACTTCGATTGTGAGGAAATAAAACAGTAAACACACGAAAAACCCTCGCAGGCGGACCCGCCGGATGGCCTCCGGCGAGGGTCGCTCGCCGATTTCCCTCATGTTCGCTACAAAGTGGTAAACTTCGGCAAGCACCTCCGCCACCAATTCCCACGGCGGATCGCCCGCGAGGGCTGGCCATCTAGCCCCAATCAGCCAACTTTTGAGCCAGTTTATGTGGTCGAAGTATGACAATAATAAATGAAAATAGTACACTAGTTGGCCAATCCGTGCAAAAAGTTTATTTGATTTTTAATAAAAACTTAAACTTTTCTTTCACTACTGGCCGAAAATAAAGAATTAAGAATTCGAAACTTTTTATGTCAGTATTGATTTGAAATGTCAGAACATGTCAAATTGTCTATTATTTTAGGCATATAAATAGACCGTGAGCCCGCGACGGCCAAACCTTCCTTATTTTAAAAATGCTGAATGTTTCTCTGCGTGGTATATACGGGTAAAAAAATATTAGCGACTAGGTATGAAGTTTGGGTCTTAGTTGCTTATGCAGGTAATATGGATAGCAAGGATGATTTTTTATAGGTATAAAAAGCACCCTTGGGGCCTTCCAAAGTAATATTAAATTCAGCTTTTATTTTAAAACAATTAATACAAAGTTGTTATTGTTTGTAGGTAAAATAAGGCATAATGCAAATAAACTAGTTTGGTGGGTACCTACATATTATTATTTTTTTCCTTTTCTCTCTTTTATACTTTTTTAAACTATTAGCTAGGTAGAAGCACAGAATGAATTAAGTACAGAGATGTGTTTGCGCAAGAGTGAAAAAACTCTGCGAAATGCGAATGGGTTAAAACTTACATTTAAATATTTTCTCGTATGATAATAACTTTACATACAATATCTACCGACCGGTGAAGGTAACTAAATTATACATATGCATTTAAAAGTAATGTCCGTGACACAAGGCCATTACCTACATGTTTATGAGATTGGTAGTCAAAGTTTTGATTTGTACCTAGTAAATTTCATTAAAAAAAACCGATACATATTTTAATTTAAAAAACAACTACTTATACCTATTTGATGACTAATAAACGATAACGATACGTATCACTTAAGTATCTATTATAATTAACTAAGTACTTACTGCCTCCGTCCAATGCGTCATGAACAAGGGTGACTTGCCAGCCAATTTCTCTTGGAGCCTCAATGGAAAGAAAATATCAAAAGTGAACACACTGAGGATCGCTATAGGCAGCATGAGCCGCAAAATGTCTATACTGAATATTGATTCAGTAAATGGAACGCACAGAGGTGTATGTATACGCGTGTCACGTCGAAAATTTTGCTGGACAAGTCAATCACAGCGCCGTTCTGGAAGTTAATGGTTCTATTCCTTTTTTCTCTTTTAGAGATCGAAGTTTTATTTATATTTATAACTGATATTTCGATTAAAATAATTAAAATAAGACGCTAACAACTTTCGCTATGACTATAGCATGCGATGCTCTTATTACATTATTAGGAATACGTATTACTCCTAAAGAAAAAGCAAAAACGTGTAATTAATTGATATTGCCAGATCGCTATACACATCCAACTGATCAAATCAGCATTCTAAGAGCTGTTTGGATATGTTTAAAAAAACCGCGAAAATAGCATTAAAATGTATGGAAATCCTGAAAGTCAATCATAGAGTAACACGGACATCGAGTGTATAGAGATCCATGTTGCTCTATGTATATTATGCATAGAGCAACACGGACTTTCCGCGAAGCGTATATACTGTGTTAAACTTTTTTTCTGACAATTTTGTTTTTGGTCGCATGTTTAAAGTCAATGTGCTTCGTTCTTTTATGCGAATATTCTTTAACAAGTAACAATTTTTGAGCACTTTGATTATCGTTGTACACAATTACATTGATTGTTTTGTTTAGAATTTCAAACAAAAAATTCCTTACAAAACAGATGCAACCAGTACAATTGGTGGTTGATACATATATCATATGTATATGTTACTGTAAAACGAACTACGGTAAATCCTAAGATACAAGAGTAAGTCTTAGGATTTACCGACATGAGTTGGTAAATGTAAGGATTTATGAAAATGGGATGATTTTTTCGGGCTTTTTGTTGACTTCTTCAAGTCTGTCGGAACAAGTGTTAATGAGTTCACGGCTTCAATTATCGTCGGTGGAGTTAGAGTGTTCATGGGGGCAGTTGGAGCGTGTCTCATTAATAGCTTTAGACGAAAGACATTAGCTGCTACATCGGGATTATTGTTAATTCTATTAATGCGACAGTACCAGCTGCCGACGATTCCAGTGTCCCCGATTCAATTTCTACGTTCATACCTGCGGCAACTGTGTTACTAAATATTTGGGTCGCAGTTTTCACTTTCATTTTTTCAAAGTTATTGGGACGAATATGGGAATCTGAAAGTTTTGGCGCCAGACGATGTGACCGTTTACAATCATGGCTATAGAATGTTTCTATATCTCCCCATTTAGCGGTAACCTTAGCTCCTTCAGAAATAAATTCAAAATCATATTTTTAGAGATTGTTTCTAAGCGATTTTATTAAATGGGGCACATCAAAAATATAAAATATTAAAGCCCTCATAGCTTCATTGAGTGTTTTTCTGTTAATTATCCTATAAATATTGTGTAAGACATGGCTGCGACGACTCCTCGGCGTTCCTCGCGTATTCCACATACTCACACGCCGAAAATGTCCGAAAGAAAGAAAGGGCTCTTCGATAAGAACGACTATTATTAAAAAATGGTAATTTTTGTATACAACTTATACCTGTGAAAGTATAAATTTGAAAAAGCCTTCCTCATAAAAAAACAGTTGTTCTAGAGATTAGCACATTCAAATGAACACAACAATGAAGAGTTTGTAACTCTTTAGCTGTATTATATTAGTATAGATGGTATAAAAGAATGGAGTTATTTTTTTAAATTTTGAACATTTCAGTAAGTGCATGAACCAAAGAAAATCCACTGGTAACTACAGAAGGAAAGCAGAGTCTGAAAAACAGAGAGATGCTTTCCGTTACGGAACCCTCGGTGCGCGAGTTTGACTCGCACTTGGCCGGTTTTATTTAAATACAGTAAAAATATTTTTGATAAACAATTATGTAGGTTTATCAAAAATATTATTATAATCAGACTGAATTCGATTGTTAGCTACGTACACGACGTTCAAACTTCTAGGTGACCTGCTCCCATCTGAAACAAAGAATTTGGCATTAGTACATTTCTAAATTTCCACATAGTTTTCCGGAAAATTAGATTTTCCATTTTTTACTGAATTTTGATTTTTCTCAAAAAATTTCTATAGACGCATACACAGATTATCATTTAACACGGTGCGGACGCTTGGTCCACACCTGTATTCCAAATACGTTTCGTGCGACAAACCGCCGAAATATAACTAAATTAAACTAAAATTTCATCAAATTTTGCACATTTTTCGAAATTTTTCAAAATTTTTTCAGATTAAGCATACGGTTTTAACACCTAACCATCTGTAGCTCGGCGAGTCGCATCTAACGACACCTTTCCCGTGGAAATCGGAGAAAGTTTCGACTGGAAATCTCATATAAAAGTTTCATTAGATGATGTTGGTTAATTAATTAACCAAGTATATTTTGGTTTTTCTTAATAATTAATTTTCTTTTTGCTTTTGCTTAATAACAATAACATTAGACAAACTGTTACTTTTTGCCCAGACTGTACGATGTTCATTTTTTCGATGTGTATTAGGGATCATATAATTAGTGGAAAAATAACTAAAGAATAAAAAAAAATTCTTTGTCTATCTTAGGGATGAATTTTAAATAGAAATATAATTTTATATTGTTACAAACCTGTTTTTTTTTCATAGTCTCATTTTGAGATTTTCGACGTTATAAAAGTTTGAAGAAATTGACGAAAAGCGTACTATGGATGAAGAAATGTGTTTCAAATATTTTTACATGGAAAAGAATTTCTTAAGAGACGTCATTAGCCTTTTCATTTTCATCAAAGACAGAAACTAAAATAAACCTCAAGATTGGATTAATCGATATGTTTTTAATTTATAATGACTACACGCGAATGTTACACCATTGATTTATGATCTAAACGTCCAATAACTAACATTTAAAATAAACAAAGATCGATCATCGAAAAAACACGAAATAAAAAAATTATCCCCTTTTGTTTTGAAAGTAGCAATTTTTTAACATGATATTCTCGATATCAGCAAGGAAGTGCACGAACTAAAGAAAATAGATACCTTCACGGCGAATTTCGTGATTTATACCAAGATTACAGGAAACATCCCATAAGAGCCATACCATCTCTATAAGCTCGCGAGGTCTAATAGCTCACAGAGCCACTAGTAGATATCTAATATTACCTACTTATATGAAATTTGAATTTCTCATCGGATGGAAGTCTGTCGATGCTCACAATTTTTTTCTATCGAGAAAATTTTATGCAATCTTGTTTTTGAGTAACATAATCCCTCGTGCTAGTCCTAAAGTTTGCTATATCTTAATTATACATTCAGTTTTACATTAATGTAGATATTACAGACGATCATGTGAATTATCTTTTTGTGCGTCTATAAATTATGTTGTTATTCACACGACGACGTTAGAGTTTTTGCATAGAAATTTGCACTTGCATCTCCTGGTATAATGGTCAAAGGTGGCATTACATTTTAGACATAACTATCTGGTTTATTAAATTCCGGTCGATGCAATGATAATCCCGTTTTGAATCGCAAAACTGGAAGCATGTCACATTTGATTATCGAAATTCGTACACTCCACCAAAGCGAAGATAAGAAGACATGTTTTTCTGCTAGGTCATGTTGAGACATGTTGGGAAAATCGATCGACTACTAAATCTACTAATATTATAAATGCGAAAGTTTGAATATGAGTTTGTGAGGATAACTTTTACTCAATCACGCAAAATCTTTTCATCATTTTCATTTTTATAGCCACTTGCATTATATAAACTTCGGGAAGTTGCTTGGAACCTTTTGGAACATAAGTTCGCCAAAAGTAACAAACAGTAAAAAACAGAAGGGATTCATCGGATATTCGTCCGTCGATGAGTTCGGACGTATAAATATTTTTTTTAACAAAATAAACAATTCGTTTGTCATCGTGACCTAGATTATATCTGAGTCACTAGTTTACCTACTTGTGAAAACGTACATATTTTTGTGTTACATATGATTCGTGTATAATACTATCTACAGAATTTAAAACTATGGAGGGCAATCCCTTTAATCGAAGTGTATTAACGCCCACGCCCTCTCCCGCTCGCGAGTTCCCGAACGAACCACCACCGGATACGGTATCTACGGCCGAGATCCAGACCTGGATGAACTCAATAGAACTGTGCCTAAAGGAGGTCTGCACTATTTCGGTGTGTTTACAGCCGACAAGATTTAATAAACTGTGGTTTAAACTTCTTTACAAACGACAAGATCGCACTTTTCTCACCAGACCTTTTAAAAAAAAATGTATAAAATCGTGAGAAATATAGTTTTATGAATAATTTTATAACAGTTAAAAAAATTCTTTAGAAAAACAAACCAAGCGACAACTTCTTAATAAATATATCTCGTTCCAAGGTCAATAAATATAAGATTGTAAGAAATGAACTTTGTTTTATTTTCCATTTTACTATATCACTTTTGTATGTAACAGTATTGTTGTTTGAATTATGTTATTGTTTAATAACAAAATTCACTATCGATAATTAAGTCATTTAAAGTTTAGTCAAGCACTAGCGTAGTTTACAAACACAATCACACTAATTGTACATCGATTGCGTGCTTGCGTAGGATTGGTTCAGTTTGAAATTGCGTGATGACGACGTGGCGCTATGATTGGCTAGATTAATACTAAAACTAATAAATACTGTTCTTAAACAAATACAAGATTAATATGTATTATTATAAGCTCTAAAGATGTCAATGTGAATATTGTTAATGTTATCGTAAAGTGGCAGCAGCGTACTATAGCTATATGTGCAGACATGCAGCGGATCTATAACTACAGATATGCCACCATCATAAGAAATTAAAAAACATTTTTTTTGTGACTCTTTCTACGTTTCTGTTTTGTAGATCATCAATATCAATGTGGCCTATGAACTTTTATAAAATGTTCCAAGATATCCCGTAAGTATAAAATAAGATGTTGCAAGCAACAAGTTATCGGTATAAACTCGCTAAAAGAACCTGCACTTCCCAGTACTTAAAAGAATTTGAAACCTGTACCAACCGGTAACAAGGCCTGGTTTGCACAACAAACAAATAACAATATTATTACAATTCCTGCAAAGTCCTTCATGAAAATCACATTTCGTTTTGCCCCATTCGCCCCTGATTACCTGTCAGGCCACAATTCGTGGAAATCAATTTCCCTCGCAATCAAATTTAGGAGAAACAAACGCACCGTCTAAATGGGCCTTAATACTAGTTTTATAGTAAACTGATGATAGATTTTCGCTTTAATAACTAAAATTATAAATTCGAAAGTGAGTTTGTTTATTTATTAACGCTTTATTTAATGAACCAATCTTTCTGAAATTTCGTATATACATAGTTAGAAATACTGAAAAGGAAATAGGATACCTTTCATCCCGGGAAAAAGCACTGTTCCCGTAGGAAATTCACGCGGGCGAAGCCCGATGGCAATTCTATTCTTTTTTTAAGTCTGGCTTTTCAGCTTCACAGTCCTACGCGGCTAATGCAGGCGGCGAAAAATTAGCATATCACCGTATCTCTATTTTTTTAATAAACACATAAATACGGACAAAACATACAGATTAAAAATACGTTTATAATATCGAATTCGTTGGATTCTTCCTCGTTGCCTAACTGAATGGTCTAACTAGTTAGTCCAACGGGAATTATTTTCCTCGTGGTCAGCTGTGCCCGCAACACCTACCTATTTTAGTAGAATAGTAGGGTTTTAAAGGGAGTAGGTAAAGCACACAGGTGATTAAAACCAGGCAGTAAAACTAAATTATTTTAATCATTATTACAATACAAACAACAGTATCAAAATATTTCAATTTCCTTTAAGTTCGTTGTATAAAAATCGAGATTAGCGTGATCATACATACAGACAGACAGACAAGGAATTCCAAAAAAATTTTTTTGCTTTCTGTTATTCTTTTTAAGTGTCCCTCTATCCATTTCAGTCAAAAATACTAAATGTACAGACAAAATATTTTTACTGTTTTATTATTTTTCACATCTGTCCTTTGAGATAATCTACTAAAATTCGGCGCCATTATAAACAGTTGATTATTCTAAATAAATAGAACACATTTAACAAAAACTGTACACTTCACTACACACAATGCCTCGTCAAAGAACAGTACAGACAATAAAAAATAAGTTGCGAAAATTATCAGCTGTATCATGGCAGATAAGACTTCCCAAGATATTATATGGCTTACGTACAACACCAAACAGTGTTAATAAGGAAACACCAGCTGAATTATTAAATAACAGACGTTACAGCACTTCAAACTCTATTCATGTATCAAAATTCGAAATCAGTCTAGAGCGAACCTGCAAACATTTCATTTATTTCATTTAAATTCAAGAACATTGTTCTTGTCGGTGGAGTTTTTCCATGTCTCCATAGCTGACGATATATCGTCAGCCCATCGTCGCCTGTCATTTCTGGTGCTACGATATATGCGTAATTGCCTATATTGCTCCAGGAAGTTAGCATGTTCATACTCGAAGCCCCCAGGATTTTTTTATGAAGCTCGCCTTGTGTTTGTATAAGACTCCATGTATCATCAGAGATCCAGTCATCGCGCTTACGTTCCTTGTATCCTAGGACGACAGAGCTGGTTTCTTGGTAGACCATTTTTACGCGATTCCACTCAAAAAAATCGTAATCATAATGTTCCTAAAATGATCCTAATTCCTAAACATGTGGACATACTTGTTTAGAAATGTTCATCCTTATGTTATACCTACAGAGAGACATAATAATACAGTACATATACAAAGAGATTACATCTTTCTCGAGTTTAGAAAATAATACAGATTTTGCGGTAAAAATAAACTAAACATTGATAAAATAAATATACACATTCAGGACACAATCAGGACAATATGCGCGCGGTAATAAATAAAATCTCCCACCCCCGCCCAGCCTCCTCGCAGGAGTCCTCCTCCGAGCCTCCGCACGCACGACACAGTTTTTAATTGCAGTGACATAATGCGATGCGCGATCACTCTCGCCGCAATCTATGAAAATTCCTAAAAATCTAGCTACGGGCAGTACTAGTGGGGGGGCAGTACAATATTATTTTTAATTTGAAAAGATGAAAAATAATGACAGAAGTATGATATAGGCACTGTACCCACTTTTTTGTAGCTCTATGGTTACACGTAGACTTTTTCTGGACTTTACTTCTCTTGTAAAGATGATAAAATCTGCAAAGTTATTCATCAGGATAAAAAAAGTAGAGAAAGATTCGAAAGCTGTGTAATTTTCAACTTTTAATATTCTTTAAAAGAACTAATGTTTAAATGAGGTATTTATTCGTTGAATATTATAATAATCTAAGTCGACGATAATAAAGGAGAATAATTAAAATTTTACAACAATCCTACCATGACTTCTTATTTTTTATGATAAGAATACCATAGAATCGAGGGAACATTCATTCAAGCTTCTCTTCCCGCACAGATTGTAAAGCGTGTGGGCTAAACGGGGATTCTTCTATTCATAAGCAATATGCTAGCAATCTGCCACTATATCTGAATCCCCATGTACATAAATAAGCCCAATATAACAGAGAAGATGGTAAGAATAAAGTGATTAAGTACTTTTGTCAATATATTTTCCTACGGCTTGAGCTGCACACAACAAACAAATTACTAAGATTGCTCTTATAAATTCTAGATAACTTTATCGAGAAGTTTACACACAATTCACCACTTTAGTCTTTATTTATTTTATCAGATAACTGATTATATTTTATTTTGGCTAACTGATACATGCTGCCATTTGTATTTCAGGATTTTCTATTTCAAGCTTTAAAATGGCAATAAATTACAACATTTCGTGTGAATTGTGTACCCTCAATATTGTATTTCAATCGCTACTATCTAATCTATCAATTCTTTTAAAATTTATGTCATTGTCTGTCTTGTAAGCTGTTAATGCTAAATATAGCTACATTTAGCATTAACAGCTTACTGCAACAAACTTTGTAGACATAGACAGAAGTTCTGTTAACGTAGGCTTTTATAAAATGAATTTCTACATGTATGTAATCCTACTAATATTATAAACGGAAAAGTTTTTCAGTATAGAAAAATAAGTATACCTAGTATTTATTTTTGGATTTTAAGCATCTCTTTTTTTTTATTAAAAAGTAGAACAGAGATTTTACCATTACTTACCGTTCATGCCAGTTATGACCGAGATATTCGATCTATATTTATCAGGACAATGCCCTGTCGTTGGCAGGGATGGTCAATTTACGACCGGAAGCTGTTTATGGGGTCGATTGACGGATCGGGAGCTTCGGGGAGCTTTCGACTAATCTGGACGGAAGGGACTATGGGTTGCCAGGTAGCGGATAATTTTTTGTTTTAACACCATTTGTCTCAAACGGGACGGCACAGATTTTCTATGTTTATGAGCTTAAAATAACAGGGATTTTTTAAAATGCTGCAAAGTTACGGTGCAATTTATTTTTAATTTGAAATAAATAATACGGGAACCCATCACTTTATCGCAATTTACTTCAACGATTTTCATGTCCCATAAAACCATTCGCAGATATTTTAATACAATATGTAACAAATCCTTAACTCTGTTTACATCGAAATTTCATTTACACGATTATTCATTACGTACAAACACACTCTATCGTTATTTCTTTTCATATTTTATGTATTTCATCGAAATAATGAAACATCAAAGTTTTGTTACCCATAATTTTATTTCCACGTAAGTTTCAGTTTGCAATATATTTGAAACATCAAATAATATATTATTATGTTACCCTATATAGATAGATTAATCTGGTAGTATTGTATTGATCAACAGTAAATTTATTGCTAGTCCATTAATTATAAATGGATCACGAATCCGACTCAGAGCACCCCGACTCCATGTGGCTCAACTTTGTCATATACTAGAGTGTTATTCCTTCGCGCGGAACCAGAAGGCTCGCGAAGGAGGTCCTGAGAAAATGAGGGCACGAGGCCGAAGCGAAGCGAGGGGGGGAGGTGGCGAGCGAAGCGAGCCGGCGACCTCTCGAGCGGAGCGAGGTTAAGTGCCCGAATGAATCGAAGGGCCGACGGAGCGAGTCTTCTGGTGGAGCCACCCAGAAATACTTGCTTGCTGCATGCCTGCTTGCATGCTTGCTGCATGCTTGCTGAATGCTTGCTGCATGCTTGCTGAATGCTTGCTGCATGCTTGCTGCATGCTTGCTGCATGCTTGCTGCATGCTTGCTGCATGCTTGCTGCATGCTTGCTGCATGCTTGCTGCATGCTTGCTGCATGCTTGCTGCATGCTTGCTGCATGCTTGCTGCATGTTTGCATGCTTGTTGCATGCCTGCTTGCATGTTTGCTGCATGCTTGCTGAATGCTTGCTGCATGCTTGCTGCATGCTTGCTGCATGCTTGCTGCATGCTTGCTGCATGTTTGCATGCTTGTTGCATGCCTGCTTGCATGTTTGCTGCATGCTTGCTGAATGCTTGCTGCATGCCTGCTGCATGCCTGCTGCATGCCTGCTGCATGCTTGCTGAATGCTTGCTATATGCTTGCTGCATGCTTGCTGCATGCCTGCTGCATGCTTGCTGTATGCCTGCTGCATGCTTGCTTCATGCTTGTTTCACGCTTGCTGCATGCTTGCTACATGTTTGTTGTACTTGCTGCATGCATGCTTGCTGTATGCCTTAATCTTGCTATACCTTTTTGCATGTTTTAAGCAACAACAAGCGAATGCAGCGTTCGATGAAACGTTACTGCGATTAAAAGTTATGATGCGCATCGTTACATATTGAAACATGTTATTATAAATGGTTACATCGATATCTTAATACATGTGTGAAATGTTAGTTTGATATATCGTTTTTCTTGGAATAGTAGAAATTTTATAACGTTTTTTTTAGGAAATGTTGTTCGATATTATAAAACTGCGATAATAAGTTTTCCGATGTTTTAAGAAAAAAATATATTGAAAAACGTGGAATAGTTTTCTGGGACATGATAATCGATGTGATAAAAATCTGTATTTTAATAGACACCCGAATAATACACATACACACCATCCAAAGAGTTTATGAGACAAGTTACAGAGATTGAAAGCAAATGGCTTTTAGAAGTTGCTCCTCATTATTACAAATCAAAAGAACTAGAAGACTCAACAAATAATAAAATGCCTAAAACTATTGGTAAATCTGCAAATACATAGCCAATTAAATATTTAACACATATTATTATTGCACTTTTATTGAGATCTAAACAATTATTTAATACATTTTTTTTCTTGTTGTAAAACATATTTTCTAACTCGGCCCTGTCAAGAAGCCAGACGGAAGTTGGAGAGTCCGGAAAAATTCTGAAATAGAGGAGCTGGTGAAAGAGCCGAACATACTGGGCGTGATAAAATCACAGCGACTGCGCTGGCTTGGTCATATCGAGAGAATGAAGGAGGATCGTGGCGTCAAATCAGCCTACCTGGGAAAAGTGTCAGGCAGGCGCCCAGTCGGGCGCCCTAGATATCGCTGGAGAGACACTGTGGAGGCTGATCTGCATAAGCTGAGAGCGGTCAACTGGCGAGCCACCGCGCAGAATAGGAGTCTATGGCGCTCTCTCGTTTCGGAGGCCAAGATCCACTTTGGGGTCACTGAGCCAGCGGAGTAAGTAAGTAAAACATATTTTAAGTAAATTTCAGAAGACATAAATATAATCTCGCTAGTTATCCAATTATGAGGTAATTGGCGAATTATCGAGGCTCAAACGGTAGATCGGTTATCATTCTAGTTATTAATTAAAATAGTATAACTTTTAGTTTGCTCATTATCCAATTATTTGAAGACCTTTAATTTCGATTATTCTTGACTATTTCATTATTTAATTTGAAAACATTAATTAAAAACTTGAAAAAGGCAGTGAGAAAATTTATTTCTACCAAGGAAGTTAATTTTCTACAAAATTAAATTATTCTCTTTAAAATGATTGATTGAAACTACAGGCTGCACATTGTATGTAATGATCTTCTTAGCACAATGGAATTAAAAATAATGATTTTTCTAACTGTCATGAATGGGTAAATAGACTAACCAAATCAAAAAGAATTTGTGCATGCGCGATGCGACTGTGGTTTAGGGTTAAGATGCGTTTAAATTCTCCAAGTGGAACAGTATTGAGTTTCGAGTTCTTAATTCGAAATATTTTTTTTATTTCGTATTGCCAGTTCCTAATTTAATTTGTTGTTTATTCACAATACCTTAAAGAGAAAAACAGGAAGTGTTCGTAAGTTTGTGAGTTTGTTTGTAGGGGGGTAATCTTTGGAACTAGTGAACCGATTTCAAAAATTCTTTCACCAATAGAAAGCTACTTATACCTGAGGAATGAGTCAGAATTAAGATATATCTTGTTAGGTCTTTTTGTAACCAAAACGTAAATTGTACACTTTATAAGTATTTTTACGCAGTACTTAATTTAAAAACTGAATAGAAACTACCTTAAATACTTTATTTCTTAATAAATCTAAACGATATATTGTAAAATATCGCAATTACAAACATTTTAATTGATTTTAATTTTTACCCGGTATAAATTAAAAATTCCTGGGAAAATATGGGTATAAATGGATAAATTTCCGAGTCTCGGAAATTTATCGGATAAATTGTTAATTAGAATAGGTTTATAAGTACTTAGATTTTAATTAAATACGATACGGTACACCCACACATTTCATGAGGTAGGTAGTGCTGAAATATGCTGGTGAAGACCAACAATAGAAAAGTTCTGATGATCTTCAAACACTCAAAAGAAATATAATTTAGGGGTTTTTAAGGCAAGAAAATATGCCTATTCAAGGCATATATTAAGCTTACGTGTACCACCCAAGACCTCATCTATGCTTCCCATCAGGCAAGATTGAGGTCAAACGCACTTAAATCTCTAATAAAAAAAAATGAGTGATAATATGTATGTTTCTATAAGTATACATACATTTTTGCGCAAGCTGTCACAGGGCCCACCCACCATGACTGAAATGTCAAGCCGATACTCGTATGTAAATAACATTGGTCTGGCTCATCATTTGGTGATAAGAGTTGATAAGAACAGTGACCTTTATAGGTAGTGATTTTCCAAAACCGGCAATAAATTTATCTAAAATGATTACAACACCTGTTTTAGTTACAATATTTTTAACATTAATTAGTGGAATATTCTCCAAAAGTGTTGAGTTGACATTTGAACTACCTGATAGTGCTGTTGAATGTTTTTATCAAGATATAGAAAAGAATACTTCAGCATCGTTAGAATACCAAGTAAACAATTTTTTGCCTCATTATTATCTTATTTTTGATAATTAATAAACAATACGCCTTTGGTATAAATTCGTGATCTGTAATTATTACACAACTTTAAAAATGAGTTGCTTATCATAAGTAGTAAGCATCAGAAGCAAACTTGCACTCTGCTAATGACTTCATGATTAGCACCAAAATACAATATATTTATTTCAAACTAAAGCTCTATTGTATTATATATACTTCAGATAATATAGTATATTATAATACATATTATCAGCTTACGGCGTAGGTACGGTACGTACGATCATCCTTTGGTGAAATAAAAACTTTAAGAATTCCCAAGAAGTTGACTCCTGGCCCGGATCAGCACCGTGGTTTTGCATTTGTAGACTACTACTCCAAAGCTGATGCCAAGGTAAACCCAGTCTAGTCACAATCCTAATCACAGAATTTGAAATCATTTAAGCCAAATAGAAGTTTGTAGAACTTATTTTGTTGCCGCCTGACATTAGCCACATAGGACTTTGAAGCTCCTAACTTTTTTTAGTAACCGTTAGATATTTTTATATGTATAAAAAACAGCAAATGGAAGTTCGATTTATAATTTAAAATTCTGTTACGGTTTTGACCACAATTAATACAAAGAGTTCAAAGATAAAAAAAATAACCATCGACAATATGTCTCAATTAAAACAAGCTCAAAATTAAAAACTTTCTTATTAATATCAAGTACTAGGTATCCAAAAACTTCTAACTTCCAGCAAATTTATGGATTACATTGGCATGTATTGAATAGGTAGTTCGTTTCCTAAAAATAAAGGCAACTTTTTTTGTTAGTTATTTGATAACTAGAAATAGTGTACCAAATATCAAAATCTATTCGTAGTAGCATGAAGGAATACTAAGTTTCTGTCTATTCACAATCATCTCATCAAAATTAGTAAGATATTACTTCGGCGCCGGCTCCCCGCCCCCCTCCTCTTTAGAGACGGGGCTGTTCCTGAGGAACTTCAGCAAAGACTCCACTCCTACGGAGATCGTGGCCGCCTTTAAACAGGCGGAGCATAGGGAGCTGGCGGCTATAGGCTATAAAGGAATTGAGGTAAGTCCACCTTCGCTCCCATGGGAGTTTTGTGAACAAGAGTAAGAGTATATGCTTTTCCAGGTTGAGCTCTAGTGGTGTTGGTACCAAATGTTTCTGGGGAACTTTAGTGAGGATTCCACTCCTACGGAGATCATGGCCGCCTTCAAACAGGCGGAGCATAGAGAGTTGGCGGCTATAAAGGAACTGAGGTATGTTCGCGTTTGGAATCGTGGGAATTTTGGGAAAAAGAGAAAAAACGGAAACCGGCTCGTTGACGATTTCGAAAATGTTCGGTCGGATAAACTTGGTACCCTTGGCAAAAAAAATCATAAGTATTAAATATGGTTTTACTGGTAAAAATTGCCCTGCAGTTAGCTAATTGAAAAATGTTTCGACAGAATCGGAGGCTAGAAATGAAATTAAAATTGTTTTATTTAAATAGGCTTGAAATAGCTATAGCTAACTAATATTTATTTATTTAAACTTTATTGTACACACATACAAAAGTACAGTACAAAAGGTGGACTTAATGCTAAAAGCATTGTCTGACAGTCAAACCTTAGGGTTGAGCAGAAAGTTCATGTGGGTGTAAATAAATTTTATCATACAAATTAATTATTATAAATGAGAAAGTGAGTTTGTTGAAACATAAATACACATAACGTTAGAAATAAAAAGCAGATTTATGTAAAACGCAGATTGTCACGTCATCATATAATTCTAAAACGATGAATTATTTCATTACAGAAAATGGTAACGCGTGACCGCCTCTGCAGTGTAAGATAGATCGTGAGGTTTACACCATTGCTGATGCTGTAATCAAGTGCCAAATAAGGTAAACATTCTTCTTCTTATTTAAGAGCTGAATGAATGAAATGAATGAATGAACGTTTTATTCGAATAAGCTTATCACACACGTGCTTATAAACAGGTACTTAAATCTAAAACTTTAACTAACAAGACGTCGGTTCGCGAATAAATCAACAGTCGAAAGCGATAAATTTGGGTCGCCCACCGTAATAGGTGAAAACTATTAGGTCCAAGGGTACTTTTAGGTGCTGGCCAGAAAAAATATGAAGCCGGCAAGGCGCCAGCAAGAGTTTGCAAGTTTGCGTAATGCAGAGGCATACCTTTGAAACTAGTATAAAAGCCAATACTTACTCATTTTACCATAGTTGATGGCATAGAAGAAAGTAATAATAATAAAATAATAAAAAATAAA
>JAEMBS010000034.1:0-21720 GCA_018467065.1 Ephestia elutella | reverse complement strand
CATCTAATAAGAATTCTTATCTTTCTTTCTTGGTACCTACACTCATTGGTGATGCGGGTTTGAAGGACCATGGGGTGATGGTTAATGAAAGGGAAAATGCACGATACCTTCTCTTCGAAGATCTTTCTCTTGACCCTGGCGCCAGGGGATGTCTTCGCAGTGGCACGTTTCACAGGATCACTTTCTTCGAAATATCACAGTATTATGCACTATAACATTTGTCCACTTGCACTTAGAAGCATATTGTCAATTTAGCACGATATAGTCTGGTTATAGCGGAATTTGATAGCCAAAATGCTGAGATAATTGGCGGAGCGTCCACACGTCATGGCGTCGTGATTTCAACTCGAATTCCCGAAGCCTGTCATCAGAAGCCTTCGGCTGCGTTCGGCGCATGTATTGCGCTCGGAGAATCTATCTCTCTCTTTCGTTGTGCATATAAAAGGGAGAGGGGATTGGAAAGGATTGGATAGGATAATAACATAGCGGGAAATTAAAATAAGCGGCGCGAACACTCATGTAAGTAGTTATACATCGTAAACCTGCCTAAAGTAGCCGCCAGTAAGGCGTTATGTGTTGTTGATTCCATGGTTTTAGGTACCTACCTATTTAAAGTTAGGTTCCTTTTCTTTACGTGTGGAAAGACTACCCTCATCTCGACACGTATGTGGGACTTGTGCCCGTTTTCACCAGTAGCCCCTAAAATTTAAGTGTCTCCTAAACAAATATAAGGGGCACCTAACGCAAATTTTGATTTCACCAACAGTTAAGTGACACCTAAAGCATTAAGGGGGCCTTATAATTTAGGGGATGAATTGACGACCCCGTAACACTTAGGTGACACATATTTTTAGTTGATTTTCAGGTTTTTTTTGTGACCGGCCAAGATTACTCTTATTTAATGAGATAAAAATGGATAGTGACCACGATTAATATGAAGCTTTAGAAGCAATTGAAGATATAGTTATTAAGTAACCGAAGTTTGATAAGGTGACCTCGTATTTACCGTGAAAGATCGAAGGATTTTTTACAAATATGATGACAAAGACTTTTTTCTTAAGAGAGGTTATCTAAGGCGAGTGTTTTATTAATATTGCAAAAAAATACATTTATTAGAATTCCACGATGACAGGTACCTAGGTACCTTTATAGTGAATTGGGTAAAGTGCCTACTACTTCTTACGTGTAGGTAGCTACTTGCTTAATTTTGTATTTAAGTATGTAACATTGCATTTAATTACTTGTGATAGGAGGAGATGATGCTGAACTATTTCGAAACAGAAAAGGCTTCATGTCTATTAATATGCAAACAATAAATACTGCAAAATTGTTGATAACGGTATTCTAAGTTTATAAGAGGTGACTACAGAGGAAATTGTTAGGAGACAGTGGATATCCGTTAAAGGTAAAAATAAAACTAATGATTTTATTTAAGTAACAAAGTCAAATTTATTATTTTGAATTATTAAAAAATAAAAAACACGACTGACAACTCACATAATTCAGGCTAATGCATGGAATCTAAAAATACCTTTTAATTTTAAAAGTTAAGCCGTTCAGGACTTATGGTGGAATAAAGAAATTACATACATACAAACATACATGAACCTTAAAAACATAACACTCCTTTTTTGGTCAGTCGTGTATGCAACGCAATCCCGCAATAAACAAACGAAATGTCACAGAAGTCAAGTCACGTGATTTCAAAATGTCACTGAGACTTTTATTAGGCAATGGCATTCGTCATCTCTCTCTCAGCCTAAAGACGTCCACTGCTGGACAAAGGCCTCCCCCAAGGATTTTAAACATGGGGGGGTTTTGCAGTAATCGCCACGCTTGGCAGACGGGTTGGCGATCGCAGTGTGATGGCATAGTACGCGGAAAGGTGCTGCTGCCCATCCTCCGGTGTTTTAAATCCCTTAGTCGCCTCTTACGACACCCACGGGAAGAGATGGGTTGATGCTATTCTAGGGCCACACCACAGGCCACATACAGATTTCCAACATACAGAATTAATAATAAAAAAACAAGGCTAGAAATGAACGTCAAGACGCAAACAATCAGTTTCCTAAATGACATGTTTGTGCAATAATAAAAGGCAATGGCATTCGTCATACAGCCAAAAAAAAGGAAAAATTTAACCTTTTACTATTTATTCAATATTAAAAAGGTACAGACCCTACTTTTCCTAAATAAACTGAGTAAAATTACGTGTTTCATCTTGTTTTTAAACTAAATATGAATAAAATCGTTTACTCGAATAATTTATCGATGTACATTATTGCAGTACCTCCGCACTATACGTCACCTAACTAGGGGACTCTTGCATAAGTAGCCCTTAGGATGGTGAAACATAATTTAGGTAAGGGGATGATTTGAAGGGTCCCCTAAAATAAGGGAACCTTACATAGGTGACTGTTTAGGGGCTACTGATGAAAACGGGCATTGAACCCACTAAAACCACACGGTGTCAACGCCTATCCATTTGTGCCGGGACCATGACGTGCTATTCCTTTACGGCAGCCTTCTCTGTAAATTAGAAAAAAGAGAATCGTAAGCATATTTTTATTATTACATACCTTTCTTTAGTTATAAACTGATAGTTTAAAATCTGCAAAATAGGTAACATTAATAATCCTACGATAATGTATAGAAATATCTTTTACGACTCAAAACAGAATTGACCGATTTTCGTAAAATTAGCTCGAATCTGATGAACGCTAGGTAAGTACTTACCAAGAGTCTGCGTTGGATCAGAAAAGGTATTCGATGTATCAAATGTATAACTTTGGCTATTGTTTTGTGTTTGCCAAGCATATTCATTGGGATTGTAATTGGCCATTGCTGAATAATCAAAGGTATTGGTTTGTTTGTTTGTAAACTCTCTATTGCACATACACACAAGAAAAATACAAGACATGGTGACACAAAAGGAGAGGCGTACAATGGCGGACTTATCCCAAAAGGGATTTCTTCCAGTCAACCAAGTGTTTGAAAGGAATAAAAGTAATGGCTTCAGATGGTTTTAATGTTTTTTTTTCAATTAAAAAAAAATATTCCAATTTACTGTAAGTGGTGGTTGGTAATATAGCGCAGTAAATAGAGCGAACCTTCCCTAGGGGTTAATTACGTGCGGTCCAGTAACTCAATTTTTTTATATTATTGTTTAGGATGGTTGTAAGTATTTAAAATAAATATGGCACAATTGAATAGCTTTTGCACTCGCCGCCAAATTGGAAATATAAAAAAAATCACCACTTTGTTCGGTTTTTCGCTTATATTTTCTTTTAAGTGCATTTTCGCTAGAAAAGTGTTCTACACAATGTTGTAGAAAATTAAATTTGCCGTTATTTACATTTTATATTTTGTTTCTAGGACTGACAGTTTCCGAGAAAAAAATCCTTTGCCTTAAAAAAATCTCATTTTTCAAACATTCGTCAATCTTTTTAATTTAGAACGATGTAATCCAGTCATGACCTATTCTAGGAGAAAAAGTAGCAGAACAAACATCGTAGGGAATTTAATTACCTGCAAAACGCAATTGCATATTTCTTAACCAACCCTGCAAGGTGGAGAGTAAAAACTGAATGATAAAACAACGGAAATTGTTTTTTGCTATAATATTTTACTTTTTACTAACTGAACCTCGCTCCCATGGAAATTTCGGGATATAAAGTACCTTATGTGCTAGTTCTGATATTTTTCTACTAGTATACCAAATTTAATCGAAATCCGTTTAGTAGATTTTGTGTGATTGAGCAACAAATATCACATCCAAACTTTCCCATTTATAGTGTGATTCATTGCAGGTGAGTAACTGGTACCTGATTGGGACACTGTAAAAGTGTTTGTGGACATTATCAAGTACAGATATTAGATAATATTTGCTTCATCAGCAATAAAGATTGGGAAAGAAACCCGATTTTAAAATGAAAAAGTTTGGATGTGATATTCCTTGCTCAATCTTAAAAATCTACTGAACGGATTTCGATAAAATTTGAAATGCTAGTAGAAAAATATCAGGGCTAGAACATAAGGTACTTTTTATCCCAATATTCCTATGGGAGTAAAGCCCCCGGTGCAGCTAGTAGACTGTTTAATCGTATACGTTCTGTATTTTATATTTTGGTTAGTACATGGCGTTATCTAATTTTAGAACTCGCTATGAAGTTTCTCTCGCCCAGACGTATATTGATTTGAATGATGTATTGATTTTTTGGCTTAACTTTATGACAATTACACGGTCGTCTCAATTTTGAGTTTTTATTCAGTTGGACCTCGCGGTGTATTTTTGACAATCAGCCGATTGTTCATTCCTTCGAGCCGGATGTGCTTGATGGTTTGTTCGATATAGGCTTTCTCGTTCGCACCCACGGGCAGTAGTTTGCTGTCAAGGGCGAACACTGTGCACTGTGCCTCCACTTATTTTGGCGGCAACTACAACTGGTGTTTGGCGGTATCAAATACTATAACTCGCTAGAGTTTATATAGTATTTGGCGGTATCCAGAGTTTCAACTTCGAGAGCACCATAGAGCGCGCCAACAATATAGTACTGGAACCAGTGACAACTATACGCGCCCTCTATATGCAGATCGTAATACCATCGCAGAATACCACAAAGCAAGGAAGCCCAGAAGAAACATCTTTGGTCTATGTATACGAGTGTGTAAGTGACGTGCCGGACATATGTGAGTACATTTATTTCAGTTTGATTCAGTGACAGCAAAATTGAACCTTATAACCAAGAAGCTTTAGAGATAGAAATTTTATAGTAGTTACTGTACGGACTTGAATAGTTTTAAGAAAAGTGAACCAACGGGGAATCCATGCCCGATTTCCTTCCGTTTTGAGTGCGACAAGGTTCTAAACACTTGCAAAATTTTCACGTTCGATCTTCAACATAGAAAAATTTCACCTTTTGGCAAAATTTTCAACTTGTTTTTTTTGTAGACTATTGTTGCAGCTAATTATGGATTTTCTTATTAGGGTCCAAAAAAAGTACCAATATGGCTATTAGTAGAGCATACACTGATTTCGAAAATTCTTCAAAAGATAGTCTAACTGTGTCTTTTTTAGAAACAGAAGCTTGAAATTTTAGAAACTCAGTGGTGTACTTTTACCGAGAATCATAATAGTCTTATTAGTAACTATGATAGCGAAGATTTAGGCACATATGTTGAATGTGATCTTTACCAAGTTACGGAAGAGTTGTATGTTGATTATAGGTCAACTCTTAAGGATAAATTAATACAAATTCAACCTGTCGTGCCTACTATTCCTGACGGTAACTATGGTAATTCTAGTAAAAATTGTAAAGACCAATGTTCAAGTAGTGTAAAATTACCCAGAATCACCATTCCCACCTTTTCTGGAAATTATGCCGAGTGGATAAGTTTTCGAGATTTATTTATGTCCCTCGTGCATACCAATCGATCTTTGGATAGTGTACAAAAGTTACACTATCTAAAATCGTATTTTTCTGGCGAAGCAGAACAACTTTTGCGTCATGTTCCGATCACAAGCGACAACTATGATGTTTGCTGGAATTTATTAGAAAATAGGTATAATAATACGCGGTTCATTGCAAACTCAAATTTAGAAAAGTTTATTAGTCAAAATGATGTATTCATTGAGTCTGCAACAGCCTTGAAAAAACTATTAGACACCAGCAACGATTGTCTTCACGCCCTTAAAAATTTAGGATTGAAAACAGAGTCATGGGACATGATTGTCATATATATTTTAAGTTTGAAGCTGGACAACGAATCTCGGAAATTGTGGGAGTCTAAATTGAGTGAGTTAAAGAATGATTTACCTACGTATAAGCAGTTTGAAGAATTCTTGCAACAAAGATTTAGGTCTTTAGAATTTTTAGATAACAAGGTTCCAAATCTTATTACGACATTAAAAGTGCTTCATACTACTGAATCGATTAAATGTCCGTTTTGCGCAGACAGTCACAAGTTGTTTAATTGCAAGAAATTTGCAAAGAAGGATACAGACGCACGTCGTAACTTTGTCAAAATTCAAAGATTGTGTTTCAACTGTTTTGGTTCTTCCCATTCGGTATATTCATGTCGCGTACCATCCAAGTGTCGAATCTGTAATAGGAAACATCACTCGCTTCTTCATATTACTAAGTCTACACAAGCGAGTAATGTTCCTCAGGTGCCAGCTGAACATTCTCTTATTGTAGGTATTGATAAGCAAGACGAACCGTCTACTTGTCATACGAGCTCCCAAAGCCATGTTTTGCTTGCAACGGCTTTGGTAGGTGCAAAATCTCAATCAGGCACATATATAACTCTTCGGTCTCTGGTAGATCCAGGATCACAATCTTCGTTTATAACGGAGACCGCAGCTAATCTTCTTGGGCTGCCGAAGGAATCATCGAAGAGTTATGTGTCAGGTCTAGGAGGTGATCGGGATTCCGCAGTGACGTCAAAGTATGACGTCAGTCTTCATATACAATCACTGATAGACCCTAGTTTTGTAACTCAAGTTAAGGCTCACATCATTAAAAACATCACCACATTGCTGCCTGACAAGCATATTGCAGTGCAGAGGTGGTCAAACATGCCGGGGATAAGATTAGCAGATCCCAGATTCAACGTTCCTAATAAGATTGATCTCCTTCTTGGAGCAGATATTTATGCTCAAATTATTCAAGATGGTCTTATTAGGTGTGGTCCAGATATGCCAGTGGCTCAAAAATTCAAATTTGGGATGGATATTATCTGGAAAAATATTATCATCTGGTAGTACGAATATTAAAAACTTTCATTCGGCTGTTCGATCCATGCATGTAGTTGAACAAAACAGTTCACTACACAAGTTTGGGTATCTAGAAAGGAAACCTAAATTTGATGAAGTTATAGATTGGACAGGAGAAGAAAAAGAGTATAGGAAAATAAAAGAAATTAAGGGATCATAATAGTCTAGGATGGGTTCAAAAGAAGAATAATCTAAATTAGCTTTTATAATCTGTAGTTTGGTTCACTTGAGTTTGTAGAATACGCAAATTGATCAAGCTGATCAGTTGATCTAGCCCTCGTTGCCTATATACAAATAGTTTTTCAGTAAGATTTTTATAGATACGTAGTTGTCTATTGTGTGTTCATTTATGATGAGAGATGGCAGTTCACACAGTGGATAGTACAGGCAAGACTTCTACAGTTCGATCACTAACTGAAAAATTGGTTATTTAAATTTATTTTTTAAGGCAATACTGTTTTGAATGTAGTACAATGTATTTCACGTGTGGTCATAGTTTTGTTCAAAACCAGCTTACAAGCTCTGTTCTGTTATAACAGCTATAGAATAAACGTACTTTTTGATATTTTATTTTATTGTTGACGTTTATTCAGATTTATGTATTTTCTAATGTTTGTGTCGAATTATTATTTTTCTGTTAAAGTTATTGTAAATTACTTTCACTCACCATGCATTGAATTTTACATTGTTTACAGTCCACTTATTTTGCATTCTTATTTTCGTGGTGGGCGGTGTTACATGACACCTTTAGTTTCAGTGAGATTGTATCGTGTTGCTTCTTCTAGTGATGGACATTCTGTCCATGGTGGGCGGAATGTTTAATCGTATACGTTCTGTATTTTATATTTTGGTTAGTAGATGGCGTTATCTAATTTTAGAACTCGCTATGAAGTTTCTCTCGCCCAGACGTATATTGATTTGAATGATGTATTGATTTTTTGGCTTAACTTTTATGACAATTACACGGTCGTCTCAATTTTGAGTTTTTATTCAGTTGGACCTCGCGGTGTATTTTTGACAATCAGCCGATTGTTAATAATAACATATGATAGCAAAAACGTAATATTTTAACTTTTACTTTTTCTCCCTACTTCGTAGGGTTGGTTGAAAAAATTACATGTGTTTTGTAGGTAATTAAATTACCTTCAAATTTTATTCCAATATATATTTTCCTAGAGTAGGCCATAAATGAATTACAGCGCTTTGAAGTAAAAAGTTTCACAAATTTCCAAATGCGATCAAAAATGCGATTTTTTTAAAGTGCACATCTCCATAACTATTAGTCCTAGGAACAAAATATAAAATGTACATTATAGGAAATTTATTTTTACAACATTGTGTAGAACTCTAATGTAGCTAAAATGCATCTAAACGAAGGTTAGAGCGCAAATTTGAATAAAGTGGCAATTTTTTTTTGTTTTTCCAACATATGGCGGGCGTGGAAGGGGAGAGAAATTGTGCACTTACAAACCATCCTAAATAACATATCAAAAATTCAGAACTATTGAACCATTTGTAAGTAAACCCCACCCTCAGCTCTATTTTGGTCTTTATTCAATGAACTATGGACGGATTTGTATTAAATTTGGTATACTAGTAGAAAAATACCAGAAATAGTACATAGGTTACTTTATATCCTGAAATTCTCACGGGAGCGAAGACCCGAGGCGCAGTTAGCAGAAAATAAAATATTATAACAAAAAAAGCAATATTCCGTAGTTTTAATATTGAGTTTTACTCCCCATTCTGCAGGGTTGGTTAAGGAAAATGCAAATGCGTTTTGTTGGTAATTAAATTCCCTACAAATTTTATTCCAATACTTATTCTCCTAAAATATGCCATAACTAGATTACAGCGTTCTGAAGTGAAAAGTTTGACAAATTTCAGAAAAAGAAGATTTTTTAAATTTTTTATAAGCACACATCTCCGTAACTATCAGTCCTAGATACAAATTATAAAATGTAAATAATAGGAAATTTAATTATCTACAAGATTTTGTAGAACACTTTTCTAGCAAAAATGCATCTAAACGAAAATATGAGCCTAAATCTGAAGAAAGGTTTTTTTTTTTTTTAGTTTTTTTAAGATTACTACGGACGCTGAAACTTGGCAATTGTGCCCTTTTTATTTTTAATACTCACAATAATCCTACACTACATTTCAAAAAAATTCACAATTAATGGACCGTTTGTAATTTGATTCTCGTCTATTTACTGCGCTAATATGTGTGTATAAAAAAATGATGTAAATTTTAATAATTAATTTAATTTAGCATACCTACCTCTGCAAGAGGATAAACTAGGAACATACCTTCGAGTAGTAAGTAAGTAAGTTTTATTTTAAGTATAGATTATACAATCACAAGTTCAATTAAATATTAATACTCGATACAATAAAATAAATTATGCAAGTCAGTAACGGTTAGATCCAACAATAATTACCATGTTCCAGCAAATTCAGACTTATTAATTGTATTTACAGATTGCTTCGATTGAGGCTGAGAGTTATTTTTATTAAAGTAAGTATGTTTTTGAAACTGAGACTGAAAATTATTTATGTTGAAGAATTGTTTAGCATTAGAAGTAGAAGGGGAAGGTAATTTATAGTGTTTTTATTGGGGTTCTTTGATGCCAATTTAGATTTTTTTTTATTTATTCTATTGTGTGTATCGAGAGTTTTACCCTAAAATTCCCTGGGGGTGGAGCACCGAGCGAGCCTAGAGCAAATATTAAAAAAATCTTCGTTGACTGATAGAGAGGTATATCGCAGAGACTTGAAGTTTTGCAGAGAGGTTATTTACATACCATTAGCATTTGCTATGATTTCTTAAAGCAGAAATGTTTATATCGCTCACTCTTTGAAGCATTATTTTTATACTATCAAGCAGAGATGGAAATAAATATTCCCAAGGAGCTCCTCAGCATTATGCTACTATATAGTCTTCCAGAGAAAGAGAATTTCCGAATTGCTATAGAGTCCAGAGACACACTCCCAGACCTCAGAAGTTTTAAAAGTAAAGATAATGGAAGAGTGTGAAGCCAGAAATAATAGTATAGAAAAAGGCGAAAACTCGGAAACATATTATTCAAAGAATAAAACCAAAAATAGGACATTATGTAGAAATTGTAAGAAGATGGGCCACACCACAGAAGCCTGTTGGAAGAAAGATATTACCAATAAGAGAGGTGACAAGAAAGAGAACAGACAACATAGTCTGAACGTCGTTTGTCTGAGCACTGCAACTTCAGACTCCAATAACGCTTGGTGTTTAGATAGCGGTTGCTCGGTTGCGGAAAAGGGGTCAAAAACCCTGACAGTCCCACTTTGAGCAACCCTGACCTAGGCTATCGATCTCATGGGCTGTGTTAATACCTCAAACGAGCAAAACCGGACCGGATCAGATCTTGCTAAGACCGCGGACATGATAATCCGGCCGGATAGACCGGATTTGGCGCCCAGATTACAGCTCTCACAGACTCCGATAGTCAATCTGGGTATTTAGGCAGAATGAATTATCTTATTGTTAAACTCATGTAATCCATGCTGGTCTGGGAGCAAAGAAAAAACTAGAATGTGCCAGCAGCTTCTCTTCCCGCGATTGGTACTATCATACATATTGGTACGAATTTCTTCCAATATTACTGTAAATTAGTGAAAAGGCCATTGATAATGCGCCAAGAAATTCGTTTGAGACGATTTAATGTGTTTCATAAGTTTGAAACTGAAACAATCATAAATGACTGTTTTATCTGTGATTTGAGATCAGACCCATCTGTTAGAGTTTCTCCAGTAACTGTGCACTTGATTCAGTCCTGAACTCATTATTTTGGTCAAGATCTTTAATTTTGTTAGCTAACTCTCTTATGTCTCTGGTACATTTTTGGCAAGAAGCGACTCTTAAGCAAGTGTGCCATAAGAAATTTGTATATTTGTTAAGAAGAACCATCATATTTTTACACAGGCACGAGATCTGTTTCCAAGGTCTGTTAGAAACCCCACGAGACTTGTATATGGTGTAATTCCAAAAACAGTAATATTCACGAAAAATTGTTATGCAATGTGTGTGGCTCATGTTCATGAGTACTTTCACCAGTAGAAAGGATGCCAATGATTTAAAAAACATCCTGTATAGATAAACGGGTCTCTATTGTTTCCCCTAATTTTTTGTACTCCTAATGTAGTTTGGTGCACAAACTTTTAGTACAACATTGTTTCGTACATTATTATGAATTCTAATTTAGTTTAGCCTATTTTTGATTCCAAAACGCGAACTATTTGATCAAAACCTACTTACTATACCATACACTGGATTTGTTGACGTCACATAAGAAACATTATTGTATTAGATACACAACGCCCTCAGGAATAGATTCAATGCCATATATTTCCCATATCCGTTTTATTATAATTTTGGTAATACCACCTTTATTGTATTGCAATTTAAGATATGCCTCATCGAAGCTACATTTTATAATTTAAAAAACATAAGTTTTTACATACAAGAATATAGTCAACGTAAGATACATTAGATTTATCACCAGCTTCAGCTTCCCTTCCCACCATGAAACCAGTTATATTTTGTAGAAATACTAAAGGTATTTTCCGAGCTGCACAAAGCTGAATAAAATATGATCCTTCAATGCTGCTTCCGATTGTAATACACCATTATTCCCAATAATTATTTCTGTGTATCGTTCTTAATTTCTTTTCTGCGTATCGCCAGTAAGTAGACTACCTACCACTACTACGGTATGGTACTAGAACGGTGTTCCATTCTATCACAGTCGTCGTAATGGTTTTAAAGTTGATTACGCTGATATTCTACCCATAATTGCTCTAATGCTTCTAAACGACGTTTAAAATAGTCATATGTTTTTCTATCCTGACTATCTTTCTGAATGTTCCTTGCTAGTTTTTTGATAGCTTCAGAAATTTCAACCTGAGACTCATACAATTGCTCCATGATGAAATAAAATTTGTTAAATTGTTAAGTAAGATAATTGAACGATCTTACTTGTTGTTTGATGCTGCTGTTGGATATGGTTCCTTGCATTCCTCCAAGTGACATAGGCTATGTGAGTTGTCAGTCATGTTTTTTATTTTTTAATAATCAGCTTGTTTTCATTCTTTAATTTTTATATCCAGCACTCCACCAACCTCCCTATCCGTGGAAGTCCGCTACGAGAAGATGAAAGTAAGTAGATATTTTATTATCACAGTCTCAAGTCCAACATGGGCTAATGATTGACGTCAAAATGTTGAATGGAAATTTTTTTTATATTTTTAAATGTTCAAAAACTTGTAACCCTTTTCACACAAAATATGTGTGAATCAGGGTTACAAATATGTATACAGCCAATCATTAATAGCTAGAGGGCGCCTTTATGTTCAATTAAGTAACGTTTTTGTATCTGATAAGTTTACTTAAATTTTTAGTCACGACGGTTTTTTTTCCGCACTATTATGAGAGACAGCAAAATTTCGCCAAAAAATTGTTCATGTAAAATGTTGACTATGCAGAATCATTATATGTGAAAAGCTGATCAAAGGAAAACGTAATCGCTGAAATGAATTAGGCAATGAATACAGATATGCCAGAATACAGATAATATCCGGTTGCTTTTCTTACATTAAGCATGACACTTTCATTTATTTGAGCGATGGCCAGAGCAGCGGTGAATTGCGAGAAATAGATTAAAAAGTGAGACTGATGTGAGTGACGTTTAGTGTTGCGCCGACGCTGTGGTTCCGTCGAGACTTTTCCAGTTATCAAATAGTTATAGATTTATCTATTTTCTTCCATTGAAGGATAGTAGTCTATGGAAGAAAGTAAATTTTAATAAATTAAAGGATGACTGAATGTACTCTACCTACATTTTCTTTTTAAGTAAGTATGTATGTATGCGGCCTGTGGTGTGGCCCTAGAATAGCACCAACCCATCGCTTCCCGTGGGTGTCGTAAGAGGCGACTAAGGGATCTAAAACACCGGAGGATGGGCAGCAGCATCCTTCCGCGTACTATGACATCACACTGCGATCGCCAACCCGCCTGCCAAGCGTGGCGATTACGGCAAAACCCCCCTATGGTTGTTACACCCATAACACGGCCCCTAGTCCCCGGCGGCCCCGCTATCCCGGACTCTGGTAGCGGTCACGGTAACGGCGGGGCAGGGGGTGCTAAGAATCCCCGGCAGATGCCAGGCTACCAACCCCGACGACCTTTGGCCCTGGCAACATATAACACGTGCACACTGCGGACCGACGAGAAGCTCGCTGAACTGGAGGAAGAATTGAGCAGGTTACGATGGGATATTGTAGGATTATGTGAAGTCCGAAGAGAGGGGGAGGACACCATGATCCTCAAGTCCGGAAACCTGCTCTATTTCCGGGAGGGCGACCAACTGTCCCAGGGTGGTGTCGGGTTTATCGTCCACAGGTCCCTCGTCAACAACGTGGTCCAGGTCGAGAGTGTTTCGGCGAGGGTAGCGTACCTTGTACTCAGAATTACCAAACGGTATTCGTTGAAGGTAATACAAGTATACGCACCGCCCTCATATCGCTCCGACGACGAGGTAGAGACTATGTATGAGGATATTTCTAGAGCCATACATAGCTCCCAGGCCCACTATACCGTTGTGATGGGGGACTTTAACGCGAAACTGGGCAAACGAAGCGATGATGAGCTGAGGGTGGGGAATTTTGGATATGGAAGGAGGAATGCACGTGGTCATCTGCTGGCCGGCTTTATGGAGAAGGAGGGCCTCTTTATGATGAACTCCTTCTTCAAAAAGCCAAAACAGCGAAAGTGGACATGGTTGCATCCTAATGGCGTTACAAAAAATGAGATTGACTTCATCTTGTCGACGAAGAGACACATATTCAATGATGTCTCTGTGATCAATGCCGTAAAAACAGGAAGCGATCACCGATTGGTAAGAGGCACATTGAATCTTAGAATAAAACTCGAAAGGTGTCGACTGATGAAGTCTACGCTCCGACCAGCGCCTATCCAGCTCCAAAACCCCGAGAGCTTTCAGCTCGAATTGCAGAATCGCTTCGAATGCCTGGGAGACTGCGAAAATCTGGACGATTATAATGACAGGTTTGTGCAAATTGTCCAAACAGCTGGGTCTAAGGCTTTCAAAACCCGCCGTTCAAAAGGAACCAAAAAGATCTCGGACCTCACCAACAAACTCATGGAAGAAAGACGAAACTTGGTTCTGCAGTCCTCTGACGATGCTGCTCAGTATCGGCGTCTAAACAGACAGATCTCCAAGTCCTTAACTCGTGATTTACGCCAATTCAATACTGACCGTATTGAAGAGGCGATCAAGCGAAATAAGGGCTCAAAAGTGTTTGCAAGGGATCTGTCTGTTGGTCAAAGCCAACTGACCAAGCTGAAGACTGAGGATGGCAGAATCATTTCGTCGAAGCCAGAGCTGTTGGAAGAGGTTGAGAAGTTCTACGGACAATTATACACCAGCGTACGCACACCTGTCAGTAATCTGGCCAAAGATCCAAGAGCCAGATTGACCCGACACTACACCGAAGATATCCCGGACGTCAGCCTTTATGAGATTAGAATGGCTCTCAAACAGTTAAAAAACAATAAGGCACCGGGTGATGATGGAATCACGGCTGAGCTTCTGAAAGCAGGTGGAACGCCGGTATTAAGAGCTCTTCAGAAGCTATTTGATTCCGTCATACTCGAGGGACAAACGCCTACAGCATGGCACAGAAGTGTGGTGGTACTTTTCTTCAAAAAAGGTGACAAAACCTTATTGAAGAATTATAGGCCTATCTCACTTCTGAGCCATGTCTACAAACTGTTTTCGAGAGTCATTACGAATCGTCTCGCTCGCAGGTTTGACGACTTCCAGCCTCCCGAACAAGCCGGTTTCCGAAAAGGCTTTAGTACCGTAGACCACATACATACGCTGCGGCAGATTATACAGAAGACTGAGGAGTATAATCAGCCATTATGCTTGGCGTTTGTGGACTACGAGAAAGCCTTCGATTCGATCGAGACCTGGGCTGTGCTACAGTCTCTCCAACGGTGCCAAATTGACTATCGATATATCGAAGCGCTGAAGTGTTTGTACGAAAACGCCACCATGTCGGTCCGTCTCCAGGATCAAGGCTCCAAACCTATCCAGTTGCAGCGAGGGGTGAGACAGGGAGACGTGATATCTCCGAAACTGTTCACCGCCGCCCTGGAAGATGTTTTCAAGCTTCTGGACTGGAGCGGACTCGGCATCAATATCAACGGCGAGTACCTCACTCACCTTCGATTCGCTGACGATATCGTAGTCATGGCTGAGACCTTGGAAGACCTAGGCACAATGCTCGATGGCCTCTGTAGAGCCTCTCAACAAGTGGGTCTAAAAATGAACATGGACAAGACGAAAATTATGTTTAATATCCGTGTCGCACCCACTCCTCTGAAGGTTGGAGACTCTACACTCGAAGTTGTTGACAATTATCTATACTTGGGACAAACAGTTCAGTTAGGTAAGTCCAACTTCGAGAAAGAGGTCAACCGTCGAATCCAACTCGGCTGGGCAGCGTTCGGGAAGCTTCGCGATATCTTCTCGTCCAAAATACCGCAGTGTCTCAAGACTAAGGTCTTTGACCAGTGTGTGTTGCCAGTAATGACATACGGAACAGAGACGTGGTCGCTTACTATGGGCCTCATAAGAAGGCTCAAGGTCACCCAAAGGGCGATGGAGCGCGCTATGCTCGGAGTTTCTCTGCGTGATCGAATCAGAAATGAGGAGATCCGTAGGAGAACTAAAGTAACCGACATAGCCCGCAGAATCGCGAAACTTAAGTGGCAGTGGGCGGGGCACATAGCTCGTAGAACAGATAGCCGTTGGGGCAGAAAAGTTCTCGAGTGGCGACCACGAACCGGAAAACGTAGTGTTGGCAGGCCTCCCACTCGGTGGACCGACGACCTGGTGAAGGTCGCGGGATGCGCATGGATGCGGGCAGCGCAGGACCGGTCGTTATGGAAATCCTTGGGGAGGCCTTTGTCCAGCAGTGGACGTCTTTCGGCTGAGAGAGAGATGTATTAATTTATATTGAATTAAATAATCTATTACAATTGCTTTAAACTTTTGGTAGAAAATCCTGTAGATTTTTTTTTTACATTTTAGGGTTTATTTTCAACATTAAATAGGTATACTACCTACCTAATTCAGTGATTCGCAATAATAATATTTATCGAGTTTTTCATGTACAGTCACAAGCAGAAAATTAATACAAAACATGTCGATCCGAAAATGTGATGAGGTTCTAAATTGAATTCGTATAGGTATTACTCGATAACAGGTTTGTTGTTTGGCGTCGCGATCGCGATTACTCCTATACTGGACAGACCAAGGAGGTGGTGTCCTACCGATATTTTACCGTGTCTCTGGCTAAAAAGAGTTAATTCAATTTATCATAAATACAGCGGCTGAGATAACGTCAAAATGCGAGATACTGATCAATATAAAAACCTTACAGAATCTTTCAGAGGCATAGTCGTGTAATCGACACAAGGGCTTTAAAGTAACTGACATGGAAAATCATAACATTCCACTCAATAAGTCATAAGAAAACCTTCAGTGATCATTCTTCTCTTCTCGTAACCATTAAACTAACGATAATTCACACCTGATAACTTAAATGACACTTAGGTACATACTTATGAATACCTAAATAGTGCAAGACTGTTATCCTATTATAACTTGTGCTTGACTGTTATTCGGGAATTTTTTGGAAAAACTGGGAATTTTAGGGAAAATTGCCAAAATTTCGGCGGACCAGCGCCGGATTCGCCCGAAATTCACAACGGGGGTGCAGACCAAGTGCCCGCACCGTTCTACGTTATAATATAGACTGTTCTCAGTACAAAAATTTGGAAAAAAGGGTGATTTTTGCGAAAATCAGTTCACTCTTTATGTCTTTGGTGTTAAATATGATTTTGGCTTGGGTTTTTGTAATAAGGTGTTGTTGTAATGTGGCAGTGGTGACTGTCCAATGGTCATGGTGACTGACTGTTGCTTTACTGACCGAGGCTGAAGATAGTAGATGTGTAACGGAGTCTCTTCACGTGACGTGATTCTTGAACAATCAGTTTTTTTTTTTTTAATGGGGTGATAAAGTTTTTTTACTAATTAGTAATTATGCCCTGACGTGGCTTACGTGGGAATTTCGGAATAAAAAGTACTATATGTGCTATTCCAAGTTATTTCCTACACGTGTATCAAAAATCGACGAATCGAACATACTTTGAAGTATACTTATTTATGCATTTCAGATTCATTAAAAGCTAAGCTCAGGGCCTTTGGCCCCAGCCCGGGCTGTAGCAACGTGGTAACATCTAAAACACCAAAATTCTATTGAGAATTAAATGTCCAGAGTAATTTTCTGTCAGATGCCTAGTCGGTACGTAGGACAGACAATCGGGAAAGACATTATTTATTAATAACTAGCTGTTACCCGCGGCTTCGCCTGCGTCAAAAAAGGATTAATCACCACTGTGAAGTGACTGTAAATATTTAAAAATGAACCTTATATATGGTTCGTAAGGTTCATTTTCCATAGCTTATCAGACAAATAAAGATTTTTTTATTATATCAGTTTTCTCCTTTGGAGTTTTGGTACCCTGCTACTTGCCTAAAAAAAGCGCTGATGCGCGCGCCATGGAAGTAAAAAAGTACTACGTAAAGAAAGAAAGAAAGATGGATAGTTATATTATATGAAGTAATAAGTACTCTACTTAAGTACGTAAGTCTGAAATAATGGGGGCTATGCTACCGCGTTCAAATATTCCACCAGATGTCAACACTTGAGTAAGGGCAAACACCTGTCAGATGGTACAACGCTGTCAATGTGTCAAATTAAAATGACAGTATTGAACCATTGACGTTCCCCGCTACCCGCATTGAGACTCATTATATTCAGATTTCGTCATTCTCAGTGGCTATCAAGTCTTTCTGTACCAACTCCTATTAGTTATCACACGTTATCAATAGTCTGGATACGGTGGAGCCCCAGTTACTCCCTAAGACAGGATTTCCCGAAATTCCCGCGTAAATAAAGCCGCGGGCTCATGCTGGTTGTGAATAAAATACTTTTTAACATTAAAATTCAAAAAGACTTATGTATTTATTGTATTTACTAATAATAATAGTTGTACTCGCAATAGTCGCAATTGTCACTACTCACTTTCTCGTACAGTAAATAGGGATGGCGACGATTCGATTAATAGGGATGGCGACGATTCAATTAATAGGGATGGTAATGATAATTCCGGTTTTTTGAATATTTCCGACGTACAAAACACCACCATTCTGAATACCTAACATTCATCATCTGGGACGAAATTATGTGATAGGTACAGTTGGGGGCAGATAAAACTGACTCCCTACCTCACAGAGTCCTGTCTCAAGGAGGGCAGGTATACAAAACTAGACTATTAACTATGGGCATATAGGGCGTGCCCATGGAAGTAATAAGTACTTTGTTGTACGAAGTACTTATTACTTCCATGGGCGTGCCACACACTGTACAATCTTTAACAGTGATGGTAATAAAGCTGATTAATTGTCCCTTTAACGAAGCAATACGTTAAAATTTATTTTCAAAATTGTGATAAAACTTTTTTTCATTATTTTGTTTTCCACGGCCCAATGTGAAAGATCAACTTCATGTGCAAAATCAACGATAACTATTTAACGACACAGCAAAATCTTGGCAACTTGGTCCTTTGCCGTCATGTTGGCATTAAAACTAATAATATTTATAATATTACTAGCTAAAGTTTTGGCTTAGGACGGTCACATTATCTTTTACAACAATCCTGGCTATGAAAAGTATCAATTGGTTAATCCAAGTCTGGTGGCCCTTGGTTTGAGCGATTGTCACAAGTTTTAAGTTTTTGTCTTCTTTCTATAGCAACGTTTGCCATCGACATCCCAGATCATCCTCATAGTGTTACATAAACAAGTTCTAGTTTTCTGAATATTGTAATCACAGAGAAGACGAACATCATAATTGACACATCCATCAATGTTCCGGTCAACCAGACGCTGTAACAAACTCTACTGGTTATAATATTATGTACAACCAGATGAAATATTTGAATATTTTTTTCGGGTGTATTTCCTTGCAACTGTGAAGGTAGTTTGTTTATGAGACTTTGATCTATTTGGTTTTAAGATTTTTTATATTTAGAGACATGTCAAGAATATAGTTCCTTCTTAAATTTACTTGCACCCTTGTAATTGTTTTGATACCTAGTTATTTTAAAGCAGGGCGTATAAAGTTTATTCTTATTGCGGGTGTTTATACTATGTACATCGCAGATTTTTTTAAAGAGGTTTAAATTGGATTTAACAAAAATAAGTACATTGAAGATGTATTGAGATGCAAATGTAAGAATTTTTATTGATTTAAAGAGCTCTCGTAGAGAATCAAATTTCATGTCCAATTTATGAAACCCTTTCATACTTCTTTCTTTTAATTCTTTCGTACATACATAGTAGGGTTGATACTACACTTGACCTCACGGTCAATCGTACACCCTGGTGGCAGAGTATGTATAATGAGTTAAGTAATCAATAACACCATTGTCTCCGAGCATAGCGCGCTCCATCGCCCTTTGGGTGACCTTGAGCCTTCTTATGAGGCCCATAGTAAGCGACCACGTCTCTGTTCCGTATGTCATTACTGGCAACACACACTGGTCAAAGACCTTAGTGTTGAGACACTGCGGTATTTTGGACAAGAAGATATCGCGAAGCTTCCCGAACGCTGCCCAGCCGAGTTGGATTCGACGATTGACCTCTTTCTCAAAGTTGGACTCGCCTCGCTGCAACTGGATAGGTTTCGAGCCCTGATCGTGGAGACGGATCGACATGGTGGCGTTTTCGTACAAACACTTCAGCGCTTCGATATATCGATAGTCAATTTGGCACCGTTGGAGAGACTGTAGCACAGCCCAGGTCTCGATCGAATCGAAGGCTTTCTCGTAGTCCACAAACGCCAAGCATAATGGCTGATTACTCCTCAGTCTTCTGTATAATCTGCCGCAGCGTATGTAAGTGGTCTACGGTACTAAAGCCTTTTCGGAAACAACTGTTCCCTTATTAATAGTCGTCATTGATTTCATAAATAATAATATTATTTATGAAATCGTTAATAAATCATGCAATAGCAAAATATCTAAACATAGTCTGTTATTCTTAAATTTTTATCGATAGTTGATCGATATCACCTTCACAACACTAAACTTACCACACCAAGTTTTAGCATTTCAACTTTGATCGCGACTGTGTAAAGTGGAGTAAAATGTAATGTAATTTTACTGAATTTCTAAAGGATCCCGTGTGCTTTTGTGACAAGAAATATCGTGGTCCTGGATACAAAGAATTTGGCGTGGCACGAGCAACCGGCCTAGAAACATCGAAAAGTTAAATAGAAGAGCGAGCACGACAGTTGGCTATTTATCGAAAATTCGAGCATAATATAAGCGATAAAAATATAGATTTTTGACATTTCGTCAAAACTTGATATTAGTCGTGTTATTTTATCGACGACGTTTAGAGTGCGTGATACGCTCGATATAATAAAAAATTACAAGTTTATTAGCATTTATTCATTCTCCGATTAAAGGGTAAGATTTATTTTTATGATTGTTGTGTAAATGTTATTGAAATAAATGCAGAAAATAATCCTTGATATTTTTTTCAGTTATAACTTATCATGTGGTAAATTGTATCATATAACAGGCAGGTTAAATTAGATACCGGCAGGTTAGATGAGAAAACCTCAAGTAAATGATAATAACACTGGATTTTCCTTAATTTTCTGGTATCTTTTTTCGTTCTAATTCTCTTTTGCGTTTTTTCTTTCCTCTGTAGTCTGAGAAATTGTTTTTGGTCGACCCATTGTTGACCTACAAGCAAAAACAAAACAGCTAAAAGCTTCGGTCTTTGTAGCAAGTATATTAGTAATGAAAGGGTCCTAAAGAACCAAATCTTATAGTGGGGCGGTTAATATGTTAACATTTAACATAACATGGCCTAAAAGTTCATAGACCCCTAGTATGACCCCTAGGATGATGATGTGTATCCTAATGTTACTAAATGTATAAAAATTATCACTAAATTAATTTGACACATAATTGTGATGTTTAACTGATAATTTTCATACATTTAGAAAGTGTTGTTAGTAAAATTAGGATACATTTGTACTAGGGAACAAAGAACTTTTTAAAATTATTTCTACTTTAGTGTCTTTTATGTAAAATATAAAAAAATTGTGGCAGTGCATGCTCAATTAGTAGTCACCTACTTCGTCACCTACGGCACGGCGATGGCCTGTTACGCAGGTTAGTTACGCAGATATGGGTTTACACCCAGGGATTAACCGTTTTTACCGGCGAAAACTCATCTCTCTTGAGCCATAGATTCAAAAGTTGTTGATTGGAGTTAACTTTCACAAAGATGAATGAAATCAACTGTTGCATGGTTAACATTAAACGATTTTTTCCAACTACGATGTTCATGGTTAATTTTTAGTATGTAACAAACATACAAAGACACAACAGCAACTCTTCGAATGAAAATTTTGGAAAATCATTGCATGATTTTCAAAAGTTAATTAATAGTACAAATTAAAAGTTACGTCATACATGTCAATGTTTACAAAAATGGCCTATGTCTTCATCTCACGTTAGTTTTTATGATGTACAGAAATACGTTGTTCAGTCTACTTTTCGTGGTTCTGGGCCTTTGACTTAAGTAAGGTCCCAGGTTGAAGAAAACCCTGTAGTCTTTATCATATCTAAGGCCACGCTAAGTTAGTTGGAGACCGTTCAAAAAATCGCGGTACGAAAACCGCGGGCATAACTAGTTTTAAATTAATGCGAAAGTTTGTCTGTACCGCGAGTAATA